>JAOYSI010070655.1:0-22220 GCA_025775065.1 Hiodon alosoides
GTGGCTGGTAGGTCTTGTTGACTGCCTTCTTATTCTTCTCCAGGCGAAATGCATTTACCCTTGGTGGATGACTAGGTGGCGCCCTTGCCTCGTGCGTAGTGCCATCAACTCTCCAACTTGATCAGATTACGTCAACACCAAAGCCACTTTCAAAAGTAAAAAAAAAAAAGTGCTAGTCTGAGAGTCGGAGTTGGTCTGCAATGGCCTTGAGATTCCGTATTCCTTTTGCTGATGTTATCACCTTACGCACACATCAAATACAAATGTAAGATTCCTATCGGTTTAATCCCGTTTTAATTATTTTAATACATTTGACCGTAAAAAGCAACCACACTAGTAAAGTTTTAAGTTTTAGCAACGTGTTTGATGGTTCCCGCTTTAGTAAAGATAGAACTATTTGACCACTCTAGAAAAATAAACGCCAAAGAAAGCTGATTCTGTTTTGATGACAAAAATCTTCTCGGTGTGCACATTCAACACCTTTGATTACTTGTTATCACAGCTCCACACGTGGGGAGATAATTCCAACTCTAACCGATCAGCCTGTTTCCATGTCCTTTTCAGCGGGCAATGTAAGGAAGAGAGTATGCACTGTCCGCACCGGGATGAAATAAACAAAAAAAAGCAGACCGGCTACCTACACCCTGCATCCAAAGGCAACCAATATATTGCGCTCCAGTTTCTGTAGCGAACGTTTTAAAACTGAACCAGGAATTCTAATGTGGAAAAACTCACGAAGGACCAACAGAAATAGGACCCTGTGGCGGCAGAAAATAAAAAGCCGGAGATGAAGGGGAATATCTCCAGAATATTTCAAAGTTGCGCAGACAGCAAACTGGCAGGTATAATATCTCTCCTTAATAATCTCCTTTATAAGCAGTAATGAAATATACCGTTAATAACTATTTATTTTATATTTTATAAATTATTGTCTGAGTTTATTAACATGTTCTAACAAGATTTTATCTCTTCCATTAATACCTAAAGTGTAGGCATGAAAAAGCTACGAGGAATTGACACCGCAAGGTGCACATACCATATAATAGCTATTAAGTTTAATATTAGATTTATTTTGTTTAATATGCAGATATACGAGATTTCCTATTATTATTATTGTTATTATTATTATTATTATTATTATTATTATTAGTAGTAGTAGTAGTAGTAGTAGTAGTAGTAGTAGTAGTAGTAGTAGTAGTTCATGGTACAATTTATATTTCTATTATCTGTTCGTAGTTACTTTTATTTTACTAAGTATATTATTGTAAGAGAAATACGTGTTACACTGCTTACTGTATTTTGTTTATAATCAATACGATATGTTTAGAATGGTTAAATGAAAGCAACGATAAACTGAAAGGCCTAGGTAAATGTGTTATTACCGTACAGCAAGTACATTACAATTTTTTTTTTAGTCTAGGTTTTTTTTTAGATGCATATTAAATTTTGATTTATTCATATTTTAAACGAGGATTTTGAGCACCCAACAGTGAGGTTAAGATTTTGGTGTCGTACTATTGAAGACGGGTCAAGTAGAGAGGCTAGCCAAACATATTCGTAGAAATCGTAGTTACTTTCAGTCAATTGATATAAATTATATAAACTCTTTATATATAAGTTTGTTATGATTCTAATCTTATTTAACTGTAAAATTAAAAATGTAAAAGACTCTAGAATATATAAAATTTCGAGATGTGAACTAGTAAGCAACTACAGCCTTTTAAAATTTTTATTTTAAACGGAGTTGGATTTCTCAGCGACCTAGCATTAAGTAAATGTTATATATTTTTATATTGATTATTACTATTATTGTTTTGCATCTCTCATATATAAATATATATATTTATACATATATGAGAGATGCTGGCTATATATATATATATATATATATATATATATATATAGCCAGAAGCAACAGTAATCTGGGTTTCAGTGAACGAGGCGAAAAGAAAACCAAACCCGAAACAGAGCAGGAAAAGGAATTCGGTAAGATATAATTGACTCTAGATCGCCGACTGGAGCACTGCAAGTGTATCACAAGTAACAGACGGGTCAAGATCTGGTTCCAGAACCGGAGAATGGAGTTAAACAAATTAAACAGAGAGAACCTCGTGCATTAGCTCACTTCTTGCTGTTACAACCCTGAATATTTACAGTTTCACTAATATCTCACCAACCGCACCCCAACTCAAACACTCCCAAACGCGCACGCGCGCTACAATACAATTAATTTAGCACTACAAAAAGCATCATGAAACATAATGAAAACAGACAATACGTCAACAAATATTTTAATTAAAACAAATTACATCTATATTATTTATATATACGTCTACATTTCAAATAAATCACTCTTGCGAAAAAAAATAGACAAGTCATATTTTGGTAAACTAAAGTGTTATATAAATTAAATTGGTCATCATTAAAAAAATCATGCTTGTATGTGAGAAAGCGATTCAATCGAAGGACATTGTCTCGTTAGAATTAAATATGCCCTAGAGTGGTTTTTTGATGTCGATATTTTTTTGTTAATTACTCTGATTGTTGATTGTGTCTGCTGCTTAATACGTCTCCAAGTATATCACGCGCATGCTTTACCTCATTCTCTGAACTGAAGATTGAACGAAAGTTAGGAATCCTGTTCGCAAAATAAAACGGGAAAGTTATTCTCTCCTACAGTGCTTTTCTCGCCTGTCCTTTATGAATTTCTTCCAGAGAGGAAAAGGGAAAATGAATGAGAGGGATTGTGGGAGTTCTTATATAAGTGGAAGACCATAACGGTGATTTAAATATTAGCCAGGTGACCACAATAAGTCAAGGTCATAAAATAGTAATGTCAAGACGATCCTAGTACAGCGCTGGTGGTGGATTTTATGATCAGTAAATATAATGTGAGGCTGCAGTAAAGATGTGCTTAAAGGTGAGGAGGAGGGCTAATCCACATAACCGAGCCCGCAAAGTGCTGGATTCAGAATTCATTCCAGCGGTTCTTCCTAGCGGAGACAGCGGCTTTCTATTGAGGATAGCGGGACGCAGTCCCGACAAAAGAAATTGATGGAACGATGGAATTGATACGAAAGACGGGTCAGCAGAAATTTGGAGCTTGGACATTAAGCCACCGGAGAAGATAAAGGTAGGAGAAGACACTGACACTTTCCTTTTTCGAAAAGCGCAAGCTCGGCTTTATTTATCTGTTAGGCTAGATGAACTGACAAAAAATCACATTGTTGATGCTGGTTGTGAATTTGGTGCATCTGTGCAGTTCGCGCTATACAATGACATTTTGAGAGGTATAAAAATAATCATTCTAACGAGTAGGCTACTTTTCTGCCCACAGTACTAAGACTATTTTTTATACAGGTTACTATTTCGTAGATGTCTGGATTCTTACGTGTTTTTTTTTATATTTGATTTTGGTACAGTTGTCAGATATATTTTTGTGTGAGAGGATGTACGTGTGTCTTCTTGCTTCGATTTTCTCTGCTTTGTTTTGAACATTAGAACGTTTTATTAAGTATACGGCGGCAGTGGGCAATATCTGGAAGGATCTCGCGAGCATTAGAAGTAGTATTGTTAAACATGCACTTCTTACCAGTTTTTACTCAGTTGAATTATACTTTGATATAAATAATACGGGAATTGGTTGCTTAGTTATTTATTGTCAGCGGTTGCCTTTCTCGCTGGATCACCCGCCCAGTGCAGCTGATGCGTGGTTTAGGTAGTTTTATGTTGTTGGGATTGGCTTCCTGGCTCGGCAACAAGAAACTGCCTTGATTACGTCAGTTCGTCTTCATCAAGGGCGTCTATTTCCGTTAGATTACACTCTTAGTACTTAGCTCTTCGTAAATGGCATTGTAACTGAACTGAACTGCTATATCAACGGATACTTTTTATTTATATTGCATTCCTTTGTGTGGCAACCCCAAACGACTCTTTTAGCTCTGGAAGAAAGAATGGGTTGTAAACATCAAGGGGTAACCTTCATTTGCTTTGTATTCGTGGGTATACTTTTAGAATAAGGCAAGCCAGCAGCGTTATTGACCCGAGGTGTTTTAGGCGGTCTTCCGCATTCTAAATCTAGTCCAGGTGACGACTAAACAAGATAGCTGCTTAAGGCCAGAAAATCAGTTGAAATGTGTACGTGACCATTTGTTATTTTGTTTTTAATACAATCTTCCAAGAAATGTTGACACATTCCTGTTATATTTCCATATATCTGTTAGAACTTTTTAAAGTGGAGGGAGGAGGTGATAAGAAATCAAAACTTGTCTCACGTTGTTATCACAATCTGAAAATCTGATGTCATGTTCTAAATTGTGCTATTATTTAATGATGTTCAAGTTTTTAAAAAGCGATGTCATTGGTCAGAATCCTTAATAGTGGAAGAGTCTGGGCTGTCATAAGAAAATGGTAATTACAGCTAAAACTTTATTGTTGATTTTCGTTTCTATAATCTCACATAGATTTTTTTAGAATCCAGAGTTACAGTGTTAGAATGTGACTGTCTGTGATTTATTAATCTGAATTTCATGTTCTATGGAAGCTTCACAATCTGAAATCCGGCTATTTTCCTACTTTAAGTAGTTAGTACAGAGCCATACCAGAGATTCTAAAGTAGCCTTCTGACAAACGCAAGGATGAGTCTGAAATCAAAATAATCTACTGGTAATTTGGTCATTTTTGTTAATTTTGCTCGTAGGGTTATTATAATTAATTATAATGAATACTGGGCCTTTGCACTGGGTCTTCATTTTAAAGGACCAGAAGCGCTCATGTAGCTCATAAACAATACATTAAAGATAAAATAAATGAATCAGTTATGCAATACACAAACTGATTAATTACATGAAAAAAAATTGCTTGAAATACAGTGTAATTACTGTAATTATAGGTATAAGTAGTAATAGTAGTCCCATGTCAGTCCTATTTAATTTGCGTGGATGTCATTACCATAGTCAATGTGACAGAATACAGCAATTGTCTGCAATATCGCGACAAATGCGTATTTCTTTAAAAAAAAAGGGTTTACTGTAATATTGTTTTCTATTGCATAGAAAATTATATTAAGAGCTCCAGTTGTGTTATTTTTTATTGTATAGTTGTTGTTCCTCGAAAGGGAGATTTGTAAAATATGTGTTTTAATCAGACCGATTTGAATAAATTGTAAATATTCTTCAGACATTAGATGATAATGTTGTTGTTTGAATAACTGTTTAATTGTATAACGATATAATTAATAAGCCTTTTAATCTACGTTGAACAGAAGGAGCACCTAAGTACCACAATGTTTCGGATTTTGTTTACAGTAGCAAACTTCTAGAATTCAAAGACATTTTCGGTCCGCTTCGTGTAGTTCTGCCCTGGAGTGTAACAGTAGATATTTCCGAGCGAAATGTTATTCCTTCTTTTAGCTTTACACAAAAAAAATCCAATTCACCAAAAACAAAAAAAAACAAAAAAAAGTCTTACTTTGCCAGCTGGCACAGTTTCATTACTAATATTGTTCTTTTTATTATCATTATTAACAATAACAGAAGTCTAAGTTACGGTGAAATAAAGTTGTATTTATTGTTTAATATGTTTATATAACTTATTATCTTATAACTTATCATTTATTATCAGTTTAGCATAATAAGACAATGTCTAATCGTCATTTAAAACGTTGCGATATTCAAAATTAACGAAAACTTGTTTTTTAAAGGCACTTTTTTAAAGGCACTTTTTTAAAGGCACTGAAATTACAAACTTAAAACGGTTAAATTTTCCGAATTCATATGTAACGGATTTGAAGGTGGGGTCCAATTAAGGTTAATTCCTTTAAAAAATGGTTGGAAATAATTTTGTAATAAAAAACATCTTCATACACATCCTGCTTTAGACAGCTTTGTGTTATTACATCATATCGATTTACGTTTCAAATCTATTAACAATATTCGAGAAGTAACATAAGAAATTAACAGTTTACACGTGGTTTTGGACGAGTTTCCATTCCATGGTATGTGTGAGTTAATTAAAATAAAACTCTAGTTAATTGATAGTTCCACTGGTTGATGGTTTTTGTGGCTACTAAAGGTGAATCGGACGGTAATTTGCTCCAAGCATTTTTGAATGCACATTGGAAATAAACAAAGTCAGTAAAGTGTCTATCGAAATTATTTGTGGCATGGTCCAGGAAGGTCAAATGTGTGCACCTGGACAGGTGCCTGGACAAATGTTTTAAAGTCGAACTTTTATGGTGGTGTTGGGTAAACTCTTCTAAACAGACTAAATTACGTGTCATCAGATAGTTCTGTTGAAAGCTACTTAAATCATAATAAGAATAAAGCCATAGTTAATATTTAAAACGTGCATATTAAGATATGTATATAGTATATATACTATCGTATTTTCCAATCTGCAATCACTATGCACGTGGTTGAATGAACCCTTAATTTGTTCTGTTTTTAAATGTCCATGCAAAAATAAGTTGTGTGCAACTAGTTCCAGTCATTTCTCTCAACTGAAAAAGTCATCACTTCCTGGAAACGTTCCAGTTCATACGAACTATATTGGGAGGCCTGTAAACAATCGCACTTAACTGTTTTGCTTACAACAGAGGCCCTTTTATCTTCAAGATTGTTGGATTTTCCACAAAGGTGTAGGTAACGTTACAACAATGGTCTCTTCCTAAAATGACATGTTAACCAAAAAAATAAATAAAAATAGAAAACGATTTTATGTGGTCATGTGTGTATATAGGCCTATTTGGGTTTTTTATTGATAGGTGCCATAGCATAACGTACTTAAAGCAAATGTGTATGATTGTACTTATATGTACCATATAATAAAGCAGGACTCTGGATCTGTAACCCTGGAGGAGAGGTGAAAGTGGTAGTACCAATGGAAGTAACATCCGTTTGTTAATAAAACAACAATACCTAAAAGAGAGAAATGGGAGTAGAGATGAAAGTGAAATCTAACTAAAGAAAATATTATAAATAAAGAAAATAAACATGGATGAAAAAACAAAAACACCGGTATTCAAATTTAAGAACCAAATATTCATGATCAATTTTCACTGATATTTAATAAAACTAGAATATAGATTTAACAATAATATGCCAAATGCGAGATACCTTTTAAGGGAACCAAACCTAGTTTTTTTAAATGGAAATAATTATTTTTCTATACAGAACATGAGGTTTAATTTCAAAATAATCAGTTCTGAGCTGTAGTGCACGCAAAGCAAATGCAATAGTTTACGGAATTATTTATTGAAAGAAGGGACACTTTTATTTAGGTCAACTCAAACTACACTTGCACTTGTTTTCACCGAACTGGCTGTTAATTGATGCTTAGTAGATATGGATAAAGTTTTGTAACTTATCTGTTACAGCACTGGGCATTTTGAAATCACCATAAAACTAAAATGCAATAACGAAATATATGATTTAACGAAATCAATCAAAATTACTATAGATCATTTGGTTAGAATACTGAAATCATCTGTTCTTACAAAATTTCGAATTTTTCTTTACTTAGATAGATACTTGGTCAACATGGTTACTCTGCGATCACCGTTGGCCATAAACACGGAGAACACTGAAATGTGTTTATTTAGTACTGTGACAAAGTTTCAATTGTGAAATTATAATAATAATCAGATGTTGTCTTTTCTATGATACATATTATAAGCGTGTAGTCAGGGTTCTTTAAATCGAACAGTATATTTTTAAACGATAACTTTCCCTTGTTTTTCTACGATATATTTGATTACCATTCCGCTAACAATTGAAACTTTAATTTTTAATGAATAAACACCGCGTTCAATTAAAAAACGACTTAGTAATCAACAAATGCTATATGATATATACACAATCAGTGATACAATTTTACAGCTGTAAAAGGCAGTTATTCTTTCATTAATTAATTAAATTAATTATTCAATTTTTCTTGTTGGAAAAAATAAACAAAACGCGAAACAAACAAACATCAGGCATTTTCAGGCAACTTAAGGTTATCTTTAAAGAATACGTTAAAAAAAATAGCGTTGTAAATACAAACCCCGCTTGTGTTTAAATGAAAACACAGTTATATATAAACCTTATAGACTTTTTAAATGGATATAGGCTGCATAGCGATACTGTTTCATTTATAAGCACAAAAAAAATGTTAGTATTGCAGTTTTTGTGTTTTTCTTTTATTTATTAGTGTGTGCATTGACGTTGATTTTAATTAATTAATTTTCAACAGTAGAACTTCAAGTTAACAATATAAGGCTAACGTTCCAGACATAGTCGAATTACCTTTTTGCAACGATTTGTTTGTATTGAATGGGAATTGCTCTTAACAGAAGGTAAAAACTGTAATCTACTGCGAATGAGTCGAATGTGCTTTTTATGCTTCACCCTGAAACAGAACCGGGATATTAGAGCATAGTGCATCTGCACATGTACAGGTGACACAGTATTTAGTTTTGTATCTTTATACTAACTCCGAACTTGTTGAGAAATGTTATTAGGTTCTACACATACATAAAAGGACCGTTAACGTCCATAATGGAGAATGATGGAGAACGCAGGTTTACTTCACTCGGTAGAAGCGACACCTCATAAGCAGTGCCATTGGCAGCAAACTTTTAAAAATGCAACGCCTTAAATGATTTTCACTTTTTTAGATGTTTGGGATTTAGTTTGTCAACGTACACATTGTCTGTTTCGGTTACCTTGGTATGCAGTGAATTCGTTAATTTTTACAGGCCTGTGCTAACATGGTAATTAAATACGTGTTTTTCAATAGATCTTGGCAATGTAGATCAGCAAAGTCAACAAAAGCGACGAATAGAATCATCAACCCACGTGGGTACAGTGTAAGCCAATACCCCTGTACGTGTCAGTCGCAGCCACAATATCAATACGACAGTGGAATGCAACATTCGAGCTGGTGTCAGTGAGACTTTTTTTTACATGGAATACCTATTTTATGTTTGCATTTTTAAAATCATATTTAACTTAATTATACCGAGGCGGTATCGATAACCAGAATAAGTATTAGTAGTCTATTTAAAATTAAGGAAGGCCTAGGCAGTTAATTTGCAATTTCGTTCGAGAAGTATCCCTGTCTATGTTTTTTTATAGGCTACGCTACGAAGATTTAAAATGTAAAAAGTTATCCTTCATTGTTGTTTTACACGTATTTTATTTGAAGTGCGACGTATTTCAAGTTACATTTTATTTATATGATAACTGAATCGGGTTTTTTTAACGACACGTTTATGAACAATCAAATTGCCCTCGTAAAATTTTATTGAGGGACGTAAAAACCTGAACAGCCACTTGCCGAATATAGTCACCATAGACTGGAATATTTTCAAGTGTTACACGATTTCCGCCTTTCCAAAATGTAATATGACAGTATTAGTTGTTTAAGAAATGGTGTATTACGAGTATTACGATAATTTAAGCATGCCATGACACACGCAGAAAACTATACGCACCGAAATCATAGAACTTCCATCTCTCGTCGGAAATTTAGACGACATTCAATTTATACCGATTTAAAACCTATTATTATATTGATGAACATCAAGTTTCAAAAGAGTAATAAAGATTAATTACGTCAACAAATAGTGCCTCTTGTATATCAACGTACCTTGTGCTCCAGTGTAGTCACTTGAGTTTTTATTTAATAAATTAAATTAAGTATAAAAGTTATTTTATTCGTGTATTTTGATCACTTGATGGAAAACCTCTACATGAATACTGTTTGAAAGTCCCTGCAGAACACTACTTTCCCAGTGCGACTCGCGCATTGATCCACTGTGCAATTTTTTTGTGTGGTAAATACAATCACGTGCCACACAGACAGCCAATAAGAGCTAAAGAAGTCCATGGAAATCATTACCTGGCTTGATTGTTCTATGGGCCGATACAAAGTACACACATACTCCATATAATAATCGGATGCATGTAAAAGAGAAGAGAGGCTTCGCCATGTCCACCACGGGTTCCATAAGTAATTATTATGTTGACGCTTTGATTAACCACGAAAACGAGGAGCTGCTGGCGACTCGATTCCCGGCTGCTGAATTGCTACCCTCAGGCTCCCGTCCTGCGCCCCTAGTACCGGAGTGTGCTGATTTTCCTTCCTGCAGCTTTGCCCCGAAATCTTCAGTGTTTACCCCTTCTTGGGGCCCAATTAACTCCCAGTCCTCAGTGGTTTACCATCCATACACTCCTCAATCTAATTTAGGATCGGATTCCAGGTATGTGCGCTCCTGGCTGGAGCCTATCTCTGGTGCGGTATCTTTCCCAGGCTACCCGGCAAACAGCAGACACTATGGGTTCAAATCTGACGTGGTCCCAGAGCACAGAGCAGGAGACTGTTTGGCCTCCAACGGACGTGGCTTCTCGGACTATCTTCACGGCTCCTCGGTTGATATCCGAGATAAGAAGCAGCAGAACGTACCCTCTCCGGCATTGGAGGTTTTGGCCTCCGCAAAACACAAAGAAGATAAACCAGAATTAGACCCAAGTAAGTTGAAGTCATTCCTGTTTATAACCGTGTTGTTGTGGGGGCAGGGGATTTCTTTCGTCGCTTTTGGTTGGAGTTGTGACTACTACTGACTACGCTACTGATTGAGACTCGCCTGCTCGGAGGCTGTTGCTAGTAAACAGAAAAAAACGGTAATCGTAAAAAGATTTTTTTTAAAAACGGGCTGTAAATGGCAACTGTAGAAATAAAAGGACTCTAGAAAACACACGATTATTTTGGCTTACCTCTCAGGGTATAGAAGCCAGGGTATAGGCTTCTATTTCTATTTTTTAAATGTAATTTTAATGAATAACTAACTAAAAATGTCAAAAATATTTAGTAAACTATTGAATAAATATGGTTCTATATAACTTATTATTGTTGTTGTTAGTATTAGTGGTTGTAGTAGTCGTCGAGATAGTAGTATTAGTATGTTTTGCTGTTAGTTTTCAGTTTCAGTAATACTCTTTTAATAATATTTTATCAACTCCTATTATAATGGTGAAAATCTTAAAAAAAAAAAAGAAATCCAGATTCTGAGATCAATGAAAATTTAAAGTTAAGTCCATGTAAGGACAGCTATTCTTCTTTTTCGTTTTCAAGTGATTTGTATCCGCAGCTTGCACAAAGTCCGCTACAACAGTGGAAGGTAACGTTTCAATGACTTTTAGAAAATAATAATGTTCGTAAATTAATTCTTCGTAAAAGGGAAACTGCGTTTTATGATAATCCTTACTATAGGACAATGTAACAACACACATAGCTGGATGTACAGTTTGAAAACTCAAATGCATAATTTACCAAATGTCAAAATATATTTGGAACATTGACTGCAGTTCTGTAGAGGCTTAAAAAGAAAGGCATTTAAATTCATTTATGGGCCTATAAAGCAAATGGGGGCACTCTTAGTTTTACGACTCAGTGCCCTTTAAACACTGTGCGGCCTTAAAATGGGGTTAAAAGAAAATTTGTTTTTCGTAGCCATTTAAAGACAGTTGAACTACATGTGACAAATACAGTAGCTTTTTTTGTAGTAGGCTAAAACGGACCTTACACACTGTCTCCTTAAAATATAGATAAGTATATACTGATACTAATCTAAAATTATTTTTGTTTTAGGATGCTGTCATTGCCTGTTGAGAAATTGTTTGTTTGTGTCGGATTTCAGATAATCCAGTGGCGAATTGGATTCACGCACGCTCAACTAGGAAGAAGCGATGTCCTTACTCCAAATACCAGACACTTGAACTCGAAAAGGAGTTTCTGTTCAATATGTATCTTACCAGGGACCGACGGTACGAAGTTGCCCGCGTCTTAAACCTAACGGAGCGGCAGGTTAAAATCTGGTTCCAGAATCGACGGATGAAGATGAAGAAAGTGAATAAAGAAAAGACTGATGGCACTGAGACACAATGAGCAGTGGTCAAAACCAACAGGAGGACACAACACAATATTACTAAAGTCTCCAATAAGAAACTGCCCCTATTCATGCCGTACTACATCCCTTTGGTTCTACTTTAATGTACTTTTAATGTTATAGTCTTAAAATTATGAATTTATTATTTTATTTTTTTGTAGGATTCGCTGTTTTGGTCAGTTTCAGGTGCATTTTTCTCACTGCATTATTCGAATTTTTTTAAAATGGTTGTATTATTTATTTGGATTACCGCTGAAATAATATTATACAAAAGCGAACCGGATAGCTAAAGTTAAAAACAATACAAATCTGTTTTAACCCGGAGGAAAGTAGGCCTACGTGTGTGTATGTAAAAAAATATGTATATATCAGATTTTATTTTTTACTTGTATACTGTATCTGTTAAGTTGTAATTTATTCACTTGCCCTGCATATATTGCATTGTGCAAATATGAATGTTTAGCTATTGGATATTTTGTACAGGAAACGACCACAATTTTAGGATGTGCGTCTGTGCATCTGTGCATCTTTGTGAAAATAGACGATGTTCCTGTTGGTGTATTTTTATATTGTCACTAGATTATAAAATGGTTATGTTAAATAGTCCATTTTGGCTATGTATAGCCAAAATATAACATACATGACCATAACCTGTTTTGTGCTTTATGTTGTTCTTTGAAACTATACCTGCATATTAAAATGAACTTCACAAAAAAAGAACACAAAGGACATGTTGGTTGGATTTATTAGGTTTTGTTCAGGAAAAAAACAATCCAACCGCGATCTTTTTTGAGAGAAGAACTTAATCACAATAAATGATCTATTATATAAATATGTATTAAAAATAGATTCGTAATTTAAAGCATCTGGTGAGCTAACTAAATAATCCGTCCAATTTAATACACTGTACAGTGAACTTTTCCTGGGCAGTGCTTACTCTGACTCGAAATGAGAGGAGTTAACCCAGTGAATTCGTATTTACCGACTGCAGCTCAGAAATCTCCTTATTTTAGATATTTTAAATGCGTTGCATATAGGACATGTAATTTGACGCCGACTAAATAATCTAGAAAGACCATGTTTGTTACTATATCATTACTATATCCGCTGCTGGTATATATTGATATTGAAATTACCAAAACTTGTGATATTGGGTTAATATGACTATTCCAGCTGTATTTTTAAAATTCCATCGTAGTCTACAAATTCTAATGCGAACTATTTTTAAATATTTGGATCACTGTATCCAGTCATGTAACAGTTTTTACTATAGTTTAATTTGTGCTACCAGTATTTTTACATCTCCTTTAACGATATCTTTCTTTCGCAATTGAGAGTCACTGGCAACGTCCAAAATACAAGTTACGGAACCTTATCATTCTCAGTTTGTCCCAACAGATTTCTAATATGAGTTTAAACATATTGGTATGGGAATGGGGGATATCTTCGTTCAAGTTAGATGGAAGTGTCCGCGTAAATTCGCAAATTTAAAATAGTTGTATGCTTAAGTAAAGTAAAAAACGAGTTGCTTTCTAATGTATTTTTTCGTTTTCCATTCACGACACATACATGTCCTAGAGAGTGCCTGAATAGGTTAATTGTTCAATCAAAAACTGCATTGCACATATCTCTTCTCAAATTCAATTATAGTGTTTTGTAAACATCGAGAATCGCCATAATGTATTTTTGTAAAGTATTTCAAGTTGAAATATGTTCAATATTCTCAATATTCTCATTTCCGCTTTTTTGCTTACAATACGGCATTGGGGCGTTGCAGAAACAATGTAGACCGGATGCAAAGATGTTATAAACCAATTTAGTGGGATGTTTCCGCTGTAATGCACAACAATGCCTGTTTTATGGCCTAGTGGAAGCCTCTTGTGTTTGTCTCTAATGCCAACGAACAAAGCACACCACGAAGAACTGGCTAGACGTCTAGGCTTCATTATTTTATTGGTTCAATATGAGGATTGTTCCAAAAGTGTCTTGTAGCACTTGTGTTGTTTACAGGATCCATTGAAATTGTACATTTGTTCCTTCTTTAAATCCGAAGAATTGGAACTGAAAATGTTGCTAATTTCTTACGTAATAAGAAACGCTACTTTACAAAGACCATTTTAATATGATGGGAACGTTTAAATACGTGAGAAAAGTTTTTGTAAGTTTAACATTATAATATATATTCATTAAATGTCGTGCTTGTGAAGTGTTCATGCTGATTCGTTTAATCTGTTGTGTTGCGTATTTAATAGGGGTCTCTATATTAACCTACTTGTCTTCTTGTTTTTATTGTTGTTGTTGATGGCGGTATTGGTGGTGGTGGTAGTAAAGCAGACTGGAAACCGAGCATATTTTGCCAAGTTTTACATTTTACTCCATTGTTATACATATTCCAAGTTTGTAGATTTAAATCCGATCTGGGATCTTTTTTTTATTTTATTTTTTTTATTTTTTAATGGAGTTCAGTGTCACATGGGTCATTGTCAGTTATAAAAGTAAAAAAAAAGAAAATAAATTTAATTCGACACTAAACATGCATTAAATTTATGAGACGAGTAGATTGAAGAGTAATTGAAATTTCTTGATCTATACTGCTTCAAGATAAAGATACACTGTGTGCTTTCTCAGCGCTTTTAATTTACTCAGTCAAGTATAGCTTTATATTCCGAAGGTTAACGCTTTAAAATTAATGTTTTTTTATTATATGGTGCTTTCTTTTCACTATTGGAACATAAGCGGATCGGATTTTTGCTATCTAATTGTCTTCAGACAACTCATCAATGCAAATAATATAATAATAGCACTAGATGTCGCTATTGCTTTAGAATTTGCGTTTATTTGTACTGATGTCAATGAAACTGGGTTTGAAGTGAAATTAGTTTAAGCACATAGAATACTTGTATTTCGACAACAGAACAGTACAGGATTATTCACTGAAAGTAAAATAAAATAGTCAGCAATCAAGAAATTTCCGTGTGTAATGGATAATGTATTTGTCATTCGGTTTGCCAGGATAACCCAAGAAAAGGACGAGAGTAAAATATTCGTAATACATGGCATCAATAACAGTCGCTGTATAATTGTTCTAAAATTTTAAAAGCCGCTCTTTCGCCATGTTTGTTAAACTCAGATATTGAATAATAACTTATAATGTTTATTATTAACTAATGTCACAAAGCTATTTTAGTTTTAAATATCGCTGTAGACGTGCTTATACAGGTACCGATAAACCAAAAAAGTCTAAATATACTCAAATAAAAATAATTGAATCAGGTCTGAAAAATAAATAAACAAATAAACACCGAATAATGACAGGGATACACTACATAATTACAGCAAACCCAAATAATTTAAGAATGGCATGGCCTACTCTGCGATGACATGCTACAAGTGTTAAGTAATATTAATAAAGTCAGTATAAAGTACACCTTAAACAGTCGATACGATTCTCCCTCCAATAAAATCTTTAGGTATTTTTGATACTGGATACAGATAAAAAAAAAATTGTTTCTGAAAGGCACAATAAAACATTTACAAATTGCAACGATATTTTGGGTATTCATTTAAATATAAAAAAAAATATTATGAAAAATGTAAATGACGAAATATACATTTAGCAGAATTTATAATGTAATAATCCAGCTATGCTATTATAGCTTACATAGAATTGATGGTATATTTTTCATTTTTTTCCCACGACGTCCTCATTTTAAACCAACATTACCTTTTTAATGGGCCTCTCGTGAATTAAACAGTTTTACATAGCCTAGTAAAACTTTATAGAGTTTATTTCTCTTTTCTTTCCAAACTGTATTTTGTTAATAAACATAAACCTTTTGTTATAAACATTTAAGTGTTTTGAAATTAAAATAGGCTAACTCTTGATGACAGTTTATTTATAAACGTCAAAATGCATTAAAATTTCGTATTTTGGATTTTTTGTGGGCACTAAAAATAATAAAATGTCAGACTTGGAACAATGGCAAATAAGCATCTTATAAACCTAAATATGAAAAAATATTAGATATTGCGAGTTATTTGAAATATCAGTTTAATTTTTAATCGTTCTTATCAATTCTATACCAACACTCATAACTGGTCTCTAAATGTTTATGGTAACAAAAGGGTAAAACAAGTTTTTAAACCCAACGAGCCATATATTATTTCCGCTACCAAGCAGATATATTTCACCATACATAAATAGCTAGGGTTTCTTAGATTTTAATATCTGACCACTGACCACGGTGTTTGACGTTGCCGCGTAATATCGTGATTATTTTCATGATGGGTCGTCGGAGATCGCTCGATGAAAGAGAGGGTTGGTGCGTGCGTGCGTGCGTGCGTGAATGTGTGTGTGTGTGTGTGTGACTGGTGGTAGATAGAAAGGAGGAGGGGGTCAATGGAGTGAGGTTGGAAGCAAAAAAAAAAAACGCATCTGGCTAGCCAGCTTTAGCTGTAGCACATATCAACCGCAGATGATATGAGTCGGATTTGAGGTGGCAAATAGGGAAGAAAAGTGGGAGACAGAACAAAAACCCTCATAGCTAATATATATAAATAAAGACAGAGGAAAGAGAAAGAACGATCTAAAGGCTTCCCCCAACCCTCAATATGTGTCTTTGTTGGAATTGGAATGTAATTAAACAAAAAACTACTTGCGTGCCCAATATTTAAAATTTTATTTTGAATGCGTAAAAAACATGAGCTCCTATTTTGTCAACCCTCTTTTCTCCAAGTACAAAGGCGGCGATACGTTGGAACCAACTTACTACGACTGCAGGTTCCCCCAAAGCGTCACACGAAGCCACGCTTTGGTGTACGGACCCGGTGCTCCAGCAACCGGCTTTCAACATCCGTCTCATCACATTCAAGACATTTTCCACAACGGGACTTCAGGAATCTCTAACACGGGATACCAACAAAATCCATGCGCCTTGGCATGTCATGGAGATGCTTCTAAATTTTATGGATATGAAGCCCTTCCGAGACAATCTCTTTATGGTACCCAGCAAGAGGTAAACATAGCGCAATATCCAGATTGTAAATCATCTAATGGCACTAATCCCGGAGAAGGACAAGGCCACTTAAATCAAAACCCGTCACCCAGTCTCATGTTTCCTTGGATGAGACCCCACGGTTAGAGTTTTTTGTTTGTTGTTCAAATAATTGTGTGAATTCAACCGACATGCCATTGGTATGTTCACGCGAGGTGGGGTGAGTGGTGGAGCCTTCCGTAGTTCTTTGTTCCTCAATTAAGCTTTATCCTTTTTTGAGTTTTTAAAGGGAAGGAGGGAAAAGAAAATTAAGTGTTTTCCGCGATATACCGTTTCACTTGACTGTCCATTAATTATTTCTGTCGTGTGTTTCCTGGTGGTGAGATTGTGTTGCTCTGATGTGGCGGAAAGTTTAAGTGACGTCGCTCTGAGCAGCAGCATCATGTATAAATAAAACAAATATCTGTGTGTGTGTGTGTGTGTGTGTGTGTGTGTGTGTGTGTGTGTGTGTGTGTGTGTGTGTATAAACATTCATAGCTTTGTGGAATCTAGGTATCGACCCCACCTATCATTCCTATAATAATACTTCCAGCGTAACAAAGGGGAACACATGTTGATTTATTCTGCAATTATAGCAAAATAAGTATGATATGGCTTCAATGTTTATCTCCATTTCATAGATATTATCAGATTGGTCATAGACATGCCCCCAAAATCTTAAAGATTCTAAAATGATTCTTATTGAAGCTTATTTGGTAGCATGCTAATGTTGAAGATGCCAAACCGTTAAACTTGTGCGTATATGTATATATCTTTGTTTAGTATAGATGGTCTGAATCTGATCATCTGAATATAACTGAAAAAAAGTTTAGGCCTACACGAAGCGTTCGTCAACGACGTCAAAGTTGGAATACTTTTAAACCATATGTATTATTATGTTTACATATTATGTAGAATTATTAAAATGGCAAATACCAATTTAATTTCGGTATTTAATTATTATTATTATTATCGTTAGATTATCAATCTAATCAACTACAACTATTTTAATGCAACAGTTGTGATTATTCATATATATATATATATAATCAAAATTGTTGCATTAAAATAGTTAATATTTTTAATATTAAAATACATATATATATACTCGTCCCATTTTGTAGCCCCGGGAAGGCGCAGCGGACGGCAGACCTACAGTCGCCATCAAACGCTTGAACTGGAGAAAGAGTTTCTTTTCAATCCGTATCTGACTCGGAAGCGACGAATCGAAGTGTCCCACGCGCTTGGCCTGACGGAGCGGCAAGTGAAGATCTGGTTCCAAAACCGTCGAATGAAGTGGAAAAAAGAGAATAATAAAGAAAAATTCCCAGGACAGAGAGGAGAGGCTGAGGTCGTAGCAGTGGAAGAATGTAACGATGATGGTGAGGGCGAAGAGGATGAAAAGAATGAGGCGGAAGAAAAGGATTAGACTAAACAGGGATTTCATCACCTTTTGTTGCTTTATTGCATTTTTATTTGAAGGTCATATGGCCGAAAGGTGAAGGAAGGGGATGAAGAGAGAACTGTGAGCAAACGTGCGTGCTTGCAAAAGGAAGGGATCGCGCTATTTTTCCCTACTGCCTTTTTAATAAGTCAAGGACTCACTAGTTCAAGGATTGTCAATAAATGAGGTCAATCCCAGAAACATAATTCAATCGTCAAATCTCATCCCGTCGCTTCCCGCTGCCATGGTGCAAATCAACATCAGTTGATGCTTCGTATCTCTCGATGTAGTGACTTCTAGGTTATGGACAAAGGTTTGCCGGAATGTTTCATTGTACATTGTGGGGCTAAGCCCAAAAGTCGTTTTCAAACCAGCATGATGTAATTGTGTTTCTGTATGTTTTTAAAGTAGATGCACTTAACACTCAATGACCGTGTAAGTATTAAAATATATGGGCTCAAAATATTTTCATGTTAGAATGATAGTCACATTTTCTTGACAACTCGAAGTTATAATAACAGAATTTCAAATGAAATTTCAAATCTCCTTTTATAAGATTATCACAAACCTTAATTTATCAAACTATTAAATACATGCCCATTACTTGTTACTATGTGTACACAATAATACGCTTGAGTGCAATGCTTGTCATTACAGGAAAAAATACGTGTGTTTTGTTGTTGTGCCAACAGACGTTCAGTTCAGCTTTGCTTATATTGTTGTGTTATTGAATTATACTGTGGGCAGATAAACTTAGGAACAGGATAAAAAGTTTAGATTTTTCATGTTTTTAAAGTTGTGAAGATACTACCTAAACTAGGGAAATTGCAATACGAATTATCGTTTTTAGAAATATATTTCCCATTTTTCTTATTTTATTTACTTTATCTATTTTTACAGTTTGGTGGGTTTTTTCAGTAGACTTAGAGCCGATATTTGGTAAAATCCTATTGCAGAGAAAAAGTAGCCTGTTCATTAATTATTTTTAATCTTTGTCTGAATATATACAATTTTGTTTTGCATTATAAAACGATGATGTGTTAAATATGAATGTGACTATTTTTCGTCAGTGTGGTTTTCGACTTAGCTGTTAGGTTGAAAATATCAACTTGCACTTGAAAGACCCCTCGTTTCCTCATACCGGAGTTGTCAATACGGAAAAATATGTATTTCCGTGTTTCATTAAACAACGTTGTGTAAGTAATACGACACATTATTAGACCTCGATTTTCTTTTCGCTATAGTTTTCCTATGTGCTTAGAAAGCATCTAAACACATCTTCTCTAAAGCCATATTTTCGACCATGATTAATCATGGGAATAAAATCAAATACTTATTAACTTATACTGCCTATATTAAATGCACATTTATTGTCATTATTACTGCAAATAGAAAGTTTATATCTATACACACACGCACAGTAGAGTTTTATTGCACCGAGTATAACCTACATGTGTGTTTCCGTATATCTTGCTGTCAACAGTATGACCGTTTGTTTATGTTTTAACCAAAAACTAAATAAAGGGTTCCCAAGTTTCCGAACGAGTGATTCAAAATAAATTGATGAACGAAATTCCCCGATCACTTGGCTTTTTATTCACGAGGAACCAAGCTTTCCACTGAATTGTACATCTTACCATGAAGTTATGTTCTAGAATGGAATGATGTCCGGGACATTGGGTGGATAACCCATGACTATAATTTCTTCAGCTAGCCGTGATTCTTTTCCTTCACCTATTAAGATATGATCATTAATGTACCTTCAGTTTGAATCATTTCACAGCAAAGAAGCGCTATACGAATAATTGTTTTAATCCGTCTGGTTACAATCTTAATTGTATTTTACCTTGAATAAAGTGTATAAAAGTGTAAATTACTCCTATATCGTGGCAATACGATTTAATTTAATGCACAAAGCCCTACATATTAAATGGAAGTTAGGAAGGATTCGTTCAAATACAGCGTTTCTCTGTGAAGCGGTGTCCGTTTTCACTATTCTGTCTATTAGGTCGGGCATTTAGAACCAATTTACTCCTGAGGGCTTTTCAGATCAACCATTGCCAGTATGTTGTGACAGGATAAGCCGAAGATGCAACACTCCCATACCATCTGGTTGGATTTCTGAGTTTGTGTGTTGGTATTAAACAATTGCTTGTGCTGGTTCTCACAGAAGTTAGGGCAAGGTAGCTCAGTTTTCATACATTTTCGTACGACGCTCTGGGTAAGAGTGTCTGCTAAATGACTAAAATGTAAATGTAAAATGCTTGTGACGCAGTAGCAGTGGTGGATTAGGCCATCCTTCCTGTATTGGGTAGCATCAGGTGAAGCGAGACACTTCCTTGTAAATGCTTTTACTATATTATTCCCCAAAATTGAGAATGTTTTTATTTTAGGCATGCTTTCTCTAAAAAGTATGATGGGACAAGCGATACATTTTTCCTCTTTATAGATAATATACCCTTTCGACCATAAAATAATTATAAAACATAATTTAGTGTCAAAATAAAATGTCTCAGAAATTAATGCCTGTAATTAACCTTTGTGCTCAGTTCTATCTATTAGACAGACAAAATAATTGGTTTTAAAACAAATTTCCCAGTTTATCTGCATGGCCCTTTAATACTGTTTTTGAAATACTTTTACCTATTAATTATGAGATTTTTACAGAGAACGGCGTGTTTGTCTATGTAATTGAGCTCATGTGTGTGGATGCTTATCTCTGCATGTTTGGTTGTGTGAAACGTTCCTTTTCACCCTATTACTGGCAAGTGTTCACTGGATGTTAAAAGCACCAACTCCATAATATCACAATTGATTCGGTTTACACTCAAAAATGTGGAAACAATTAACTTGAGAACATTAACTAAAACAATATAATGCAAACACTGTTATTGTGGTTGTTTTTGTTAATACTGATTATGGTAATATTCATCCTTCGTTTTGAAATTATTTAAACAAGTGAAATGTTATTAATTTCGATGTTCCACATCAATTTAATAGGCTATAGATAAAATAATATCAACCCAAAATAGTTTAAACATGATTCCTGCTGAATTACAAAAACAAACAACAAAACTTCACTGATTCTGCCTGTTCATTTTCTAAAACTTGTATCTAATATTCAGTCTTAACAGCTGGATAATATGCGACAGTGCAATATAAAATACATTTTAAAACTGTTCAACCGTTTAATGCTGTTCTCTTACTCTAGAGTGTGTTTTGTTCATTAAGACAGCGGATTAGACATAAATGTTTAAATGAAAACATTATGTTCTATACAAACTTTTTTTATTAGTTAAGGAAGAACACAAATAACTTTTCATTTATAACCACGAAAATGCATTTTAAAAATTTTGCAGTTTGGTGTTTTTGAATTTTTTTAGTGTGTAGAAAAAGGCTGTCAACTTCTGAAGGGGGGTGGGCCCCAACGCATTCCTGGTTCGAGAGAAATTTACAGCTAAGTAATAAAAGTTTACAACAAAGTCGGCACATGGATTGGCTGTGGCAGATCACATGATGCTGTCTTCCTGAACGTGAACTTTATGCTGTAGTCTTTCTCCGGATCACACGTTCTCTCCACAGCAGCACATTTAGCGCTAGCAAAGGAAATTATCTCCGACAGTACTTTTTCATTTTTAAATTTATTTTTCTATTTGACTGGATGGAAAGGGAGCTTTGTTTTTTGCATCCCCACACTTCACTGCTGACACTGCAGCGCTCCAGTAAGTAAGTCTTTCCTCTCTCTCTCTCTCTCTCTCTCTCTCTCTCTCTCTCTCTCTCTCTCTCTCTCTCTCTCTCACACACACACACACAC
>JAOYSI010070666.1:7025-22219 GCA_025775065.1 Hiodon alosoides
TGTGTCCGTCCACATCTGAGATTTTTGTCAGATTATGTCAGTTGGCTTAGGAAACTTGGAAGTCAACATTCCAAAATTTGAAGCCATCTCAGATGAGATGAGTCCAGATCATTTCAGATTATCTGTGTGGCCCCAGTTTAAAGGCATTCCCTAGCAAGCAAAGGGTGCCTGTACAAATGATCATACAGCCCAGGCAGTGACAGCTCATAGGGCTTAGTCTGGATGGGGGGCGGGAGTGTGAGTCCATTCGTTGACTGAGACACTCAGGAGGCTACTCATTTCCAAATTTATCGGAATAACCAACCTTCGATGCTTTAAAGGGTTTTGTATGAGAAATTCAACATACTGTTGATTGGTTGGGCTGGTTGACTATAAGTTGTACATATAAGTTATTTTATTTGGCTGCATTTGATAGGTTAAAATCAACCTTTTTCCATTTTTTCTCATTCCCTCGTAAACAGGAGGTGCTGAGAGTATCAATGTGTTTGAATTGTTAGTTTTGTTAGTGACTCTGAATACAAGCAGCTTGCAGAATAACATATTGTAAGGTGACATGTGTCCATTGACCTGAAATACCCCTGTTGATTTGCAGATGGACACATGATCTTAAAGCAAGGCTCCATCCAGGTAACAGCTCACATACCTGTGTGCAACAGGGCTGCTTGGAGCTTGGAAATCTTCTGGGCTTTATTTTGTAAATGATTGTGATTGTTCAGTGTATAAGACTGATGGATATGAGGCAAGCAGGCTCAGTCCATAGCCCTCTTTTATGTGTCATTTATGTCTTTATTCCCAGCATGCCCTGCAGGAAAATTAACACATGTACAGTATGTCACACACTGGCTGGCCTATTTTTCTCTATTGTTGGGGACCAGCCAGGGTGGAAAGCGTTGCATTTTTCAAGTGACATTAATGTAATGTGTTAATGCTGAACAGTTGCTCCTGTGAAACTCTTCTCCGCTGACTCTAAATCATGTCTAAAAAAATCAACATAGCCATTAAAATATGTCAGCCTGGAAAAGTGAAGAAATTAACCTCAGTACACTTTAATACCGATCAGAATCAATTAAAATGTGCTTATTATCAACACATTGATAGCTTGTATGTCTTCTGAATAAATATATAGAAAGGTTTATCCATAAATAATGTATTTTGTTAGTTAAATATATCACTAACACTGACTAATCCATTTGTTTAATATGCTTCCTCCAGCGTCGGAGAGTCAGCATCACTCTCATCCCAACACAGGCTCAGGTAAACACTGTTTATCTTCACACAGGCTTAGGTAAATACCATTTATCTCCACACAGGCTTAGGTAAACATAGTTTATCTCCACACAGGCTCAGGTAAATACCGTTTATCTCCACACAGGCTTAGGTAAATACCATCTATCTCCACACAGGCTCAGGTAAATACCGTTTATCTCCACACAGGCTTAGGAAAATACCGTTTATCTTCCCACAGGCTCAGGTAAACACTGTTTATCTCCACACAGGCTCAGGTAAACGCAATTTATCTCAACACAGGCTCAGGTAAATACCGTTTATCTCCACACAGGCTTAGGTAAATATAATTTATCGCCACACAGGCTCTGGTAAACACTGTTTATCTCCACGCAGGCTCAGGAAAACACAATTTATCTCCACACAGGCTCAAGTAAATACCGTTAATCTCCACACAGGCTCAGGTAAACACTGTTCATACCCACACAGATTTAGGTAAACACAGTTTATCCTCACACAGGCTCAGATAAACACTGTTCATCCTCACACAGACTCAGGTCAATGCTTTGTGATCGGTTTAGCTAGCTGTGTCATGACAGTGGATCTACCTTTCCTCACCAGCTCAGTGACCTGGAAGACAGACACTCCGAAAGCTGCAAGGCTGGTTCTAAGGCTGACACCTCGGGGCCAGACGACGCCAGCAGGCATAACAGGCACATGCATACACATCTTTGACTGAGGTTACACAGGTCACATTGCACAACACAGCTCATGCAAAAAGACAGACAGTACAAGTATTGTTCCCAAGGTGAGCCTGAAGATCAGCCTAATCAGCTTTCTCTCTCTCTCTCTCTCTCTCTCTCTCTCTCTCTCTCTCTCTGACTCTGACTCTGACTCTGACTCTCTAGACAACAACAGTCTCCCACAGATGTCTTACTGAAGGGCAGAGCTTGCCAGGCCCAGACAAATCTCATCTCTCAACAACAGAGGAGGCTTAGCATGAATAGTGGAGACCAGGAAGCAGACACACTGCAGGTCCACAGGTACTACGGCCACCTGCCACCTGCTTCCATATTTCCTGATGTGTTTGTGCATCTAAAATGTGTTCCTTACTGTGTCTGACTGGCTCATAGCCTGTTTTGCTGTTATTTATATGTATCTGGATTTCTGTTCATTTAGTTTAGGCTGAGAAACATTTTTCTTGTGCGTTCTGTGTTTGTGTGTTGTTATGTTTGTGTCTTTTTTGCGTGCACTCTGCGAGTACTGCATTATGCACATGTTTCATCAGTATGTGTATTGTCTTCCGATTGGCCATATATATACTTCCCATGTCTCATGACTATGTGTGTCAGTATGCCCCAGGAAACTCTTCGGCATTGCAAAAGGAGAAAACGGTGGGCAGAGCCAAACTTAGGGGATAACCAAGTCAGCAGCTCGGACCAATTTACCATGGATTTGTGAGTAATTCATGCACAAACAGGTTTTCTTATCAACTTCACTAGTTATTGAATTTACAGTCTATCCTTTCCACTAGGTCACTCCACTCATTTGAACAACGCCCCCTAGCCACCTGGATATCCCACTGCCACTTCGTCCTTTTGTGGCTTTTCCTCTTAGCATTTTCCTTTCTGGTGTTTTTGGGGGTCTTGCTTGTTTTTGGGGGTCACCTGCGCGTCCCCCTTTTCTGGATTTAAATTTTACCACCATCCAAAAGACAGTTTTACTCTTCAAAGAAAGGATCTGATCCTTACTTATCTTGGAAACTGCTGTGCTGACATAATGTTTCGCATTGGATTCTTGCAGTGAATTCATGCATAAAATATTTAACAAAAATCTGACTAAGGCTGGAATTTGAAACCAAATATAAAAAAGAATTTGAATTTGAACTTGAACTTGAATTTCTCGGGAATGACTGGCCAAGGTTTAGCTTCCATACAAGCGCACCAACCTTCTTGGGTGCGATTTGGTTGAGGCAGCGTGATTTATTTGCACCCCTTTCCCTGGCCACTGCTGCAGTAAACCCACTCCAGTGAAAGTAAACAGGGAGGAAGCACAGTAGTGTTAGGATATTGACTGGTGTATACTGAACACCACCAGCAGAGGCCAGTGGACCCTAAAACTAGCTAGCAAGCTACTAAACTATTTTTCTGGCCATAATATTTGGAATGTTTTGGTCATAATAAAGATAAATAAAAGGATAATGCATAGCACTAGCTAAATGCTACAGGTACATAACTACTGGTTTATATAACTGGCTATAGAATACATTAAGTATTTAAAAGTTTGGCAGAGCTGTGTTTTCTAGCAAAGATCCACATTGCATCACTGCATGTATGCTGAAATTACCTGAAATTAAACAATTAAATGTCCTCTGTTGCAGAACTAATTATGTTAAACAATTACATATCCGTAGCTGATGAAGTAATTATATTTTTTCTCAGTCGGATTCTGAGATCAACAAATTACCCTTTCTCCAACCTTTGTTTAGAGAGCTTTGGAAAATAGGACCTTGAATGAGCTCAACTGTTTTTTTTAGAGATCTTCTGAATAGAGCTATTCTTCAATGACTGCAATAACTGGGAAAATACTATTTTGTTCCATTGACTAGGATACAAACTCACAACCCAGCCAGGGGCCTTGGATCGTGTACACACCAACATATTCACTGGTGGATCCCTAGGGTTAGGATTAGAAAAGAATACTTTAGAAGAAGCATGTGGTTAACAGTGGGCTTTTTCATGCCCACAATGGGCTCCAAGGGAAGCCTAACGTGATGATAAATAAAAGCGCTCTGAAGCAAAGATGTAAGTAAGGAAAGATTAACTTCCTTTTTTTTTTCCGTTTTCTTAAGCGGCTGCTCAGCTAGCACCCATCATTATTTTCCTCTCAAAAGAACACCTTCTCTGTTT
The DNA here is from genome assembly GCA_025775065.1 of Hiodon alosoides. Classification (NCBI taxonomy): domain Eukaryota; kingdom Metazoa; phylum Chordata; class Actinopteri; order Hiodontiformes; family Hiodontidae; genus Hiodon; species Hiodon alosoides. The sequence continues at coordinate 11,159 of JAOYSI010070666.1, forward strand.
GCTCCTACAAGAATTGTCTGTTATCAATAGGAAGGGCAGCCCTAAACCTGTGCATGAGCAGTCAGCTAAATGCAAAAAAGATTTTATAATCAGTGTCCCGGTATGATTAGAGTTGCTGTTTTTCAGCTATTCTAGTGAAACCCATGGGGTTATGTTACTATAAATACACCCCATATAACAGAGACTTTTCATGAAGTTTTTGTCCATGCTACATCACCAGCTTGAAGAAAACATCCATGCCTGGTGTCCTTTCATTGCAGATGAATGTTTACTTATGCTTCTTGTGAGTGAACACCAAAGTCAATTCTAATCATGTCCCTTTCATTTTAAACATGCTTTCTTAAATTCATGCTTTATAAGCTAGGTGAAATAACTATACAGTGCAGCGACTTATGGAAATACTTTCCATCAACATTGTTATGGATCCAGCTGTAGGTTCTCGAGTAAATCTAATCTCTCGAGTATCTAATTTGTTAACCAGGGCCAGTAAACCAAGTGTCTCTGGCTAAAGGTGTGTATGGCTGCCGTAACACAGGTGTGGTTTACTTCCTGGGAACAGCAGGCCAGAGATAGCTAGGGTATGCATTCGATGGGGTATCACAATGTTTTTTTTTTATAAGTTTGTTATTCAATAATTGTGGTGATCATTCTGCAATGCCAATTTTTGAATTGCAGGGCAATTTAAAAGGTAGGTTGGTACCAAAACACCATATAGAACTGAGAGTCATAGCCAAAGACTACCTTGGTAAATGTCTAAGCATGTGAGAAACTGTATTTCTGGCAGCGGTTTCAAAGCTGTTTGGATCTAAACACAGGAGAGGGGTGACTGATCAATTAATTCTGATATTCTCTGCCAATCTCATAAGAGGCAGCTGTGTCCTGACTGCGTCCTCATTAAAAGGCATATTTTACCACGACTGCGCTTTGAAATCAGCAGACAATAGCTTTTCACGTCAAAGAGGTGGAATGGGCAAGACAGCTTGGGGTATTGTAACACACAACCAATCATTTTAGAGGGAACACTGCATGTGACTGCGCTGCATCTGCTCTCACGGTACTTGTTTTTGTTGTCCTCTGGGTAGGAAGTGGGTAGGAAGGAAATATAACCCTGAAGTAGTGCTGATTGTGCCAGACATTATTTTTATAAGTAAAATAAATTCATGAAACAAATGAAATTAAAATGTATAAATGAGAAGCCCTTATAAAGAAATATATAAGTGTTTTATCTTTGTGTCTTTTTTGTGTTTTTGTGTCTTGTTTGTTAAATCTGGGTTGTTACTAAATGTATTCTTGTCCACACTCTCAAGAAAAGACTGAAGTGAAGAAAATAAGTATTTTCTTTTTGTGTATTTACTGGATTAAAAATTCAGTTAGTGTTCAGGACAACCTTCTCGACCTTTTGTGCAAAATTTTCAGCACAGCTTTCCAGACAAGAAGAAGCAGGCGATAAACTGTAAATCAGGGTAATGAGTTTTAAAATGAGGTCACCTGAGTGCCACAAATGGGAATGGAGGTTTTATGATCTGGAGAAACTGGTGATACACATGAGTTATAATATGTGGATGTGTCCCTTGAACACAAGCTTTTAGAATCCCTGTTTAATTTAGTGTGGGAAGAACCTGATTGATATTAACACATTTATAATGAAGCTTATCTGAAATAACCCAGTTAGCTGGTCTTAATATACATTTCAGTTTATCCTACAATTACTACAAGGTGTAGTAATTAAATAGGTGTGTTGTTCTACACTGTATTTTATTATATTTCTTTATTTGGATACACTTTGATATCACTCAGATGATGTTACTGATTGATTGACATGTGTATATTGGGTGACAGACACACAAGGGCTGACAGAAAATTGGGTTGGCTTTGATAGAAATGGAATCAACAGATGGAGTGATGGAACTGTCGTGGAAATGGTAAAATTCCGCTTGTGGAAACCACAGCATGTTGGCAGAACAGCACAATGAATCGAATTACAGGGCTGTTTAAAACCACTCACATCAAGGCACACAGTTTGTGTATAAATGGAAGGGAACTATTACCAAAAAATCTGTTCTTTGTGTGTTATTTCCATATGTTCATATTCCCAGTTTTGCACTCAAACGGACACACGTAATACTTAGGAAAATGTCAAATGTTCTCTCATTTGTGGATCATTTGTCAAAATATTTTCAGTCTAGATATATATTATTACAGGTTTACATGCATATACAAAACCATGTGCAATATTTGTTTTTGTACTTAAGTACAAACCGCAAAAGCTTTTCTCTATTAGCCTTCTGTGACATATTCATGAAAATGAAATGCATAAATCACAGTCGGCTAAACAAAACAGATTTTTTATATAATTTTTCTTGCTGGCAATAACAGCTTTTGTAATAAAAAGCAGAGAAACATTCTCAGAATGCATTTGCTTCACATGCGACATGCATTAACTGTGTCTTCTATTTTTCTTTAGCATATGAAACAAGATGTGAATATTCAGTTGAAACGTTATGTGCTGTTTTGATTGTAAAAATATATCAACTAAAAATAACAATGCTACATAATAATACGAATAATACATAATGATGATGATAATGAAAATGTATCTTCAGAATCAATCAGTAAACATATCAGCCATTACCATCTATCTTTTAAAGAAAACCCTTCAATAGATTTAGCATCACCTACCCCTTAGAGTCAACCTGTATATTCCTTTTGGGCTTTGACTGGAAGTGCAGGCTGTAGTCTGAATGGCGTTTGAGGAAATTTGGGCTTCATTTCAGTGTGGATTACACAGGCTTGCTCGACAAACATGTTTGAGAAAATAACCTTGGTTTGCCCTGTAGGCTGCGACCAAATCAAAACATAAATCACATGCAATATAATTGTATTTGATTATGGTTTTCTTTTTAAGTATCTTATTTCTTCATCTCACAAAACTACAGTTGCGTAAAGCGCGATTAGTGGGTAGCCAAAGTTTTGATTTGGTCACAGCCTAAATTTGATTTTGTGCCAAAGGAAACAACAAGAAATAAACAATGGCGACTAGTGTAGAGCATAATTTCGCTATATAATAAAAGTGAAACTAAGTTCATACCACTGCATAATTATATGAGTAGTTAGATCTGTGAGTGGCCAAGCATTTTGTAAGACCATATTCCGGACACAGTTTGCAACATATTGGGTGACACCAAGACACTGACAAACCCCCTCTGCTGATTCAAGGGCACAAAACAGGCAAGCCAGCTAAAGCTGGGACTAAATCAAAACGTTGACAACCCGCAAATTATTTTTAAAAATAGTATTTAAAAGCATGTTCTTTTAAAAAAATGTATACATCTATGTCTTATTTATTCTACTCATAAAAAGAGGTAAATACAGTTATGTAAAGTGCGATTAGTGGGTTGCCAGAGATCTGATCTGGTCGCAGACTAAATTAGATTTTGCGCCAAAGGAAACAGCAGAGCAACAATAACCCATCCCTGTCAGTAGAAGCACTGGTGGTCCATGCTGAGATTTACAGTTCGGATGTGTGTGTTTTAGTAATTTATAGCGGAACACGTGGCCTTTGTTGGTTATGCTCATAAATATATCTGGGTCAGCTGACACACAAAGAAATGGCTGTTGGTTCTGGTATGAATGTAAGCATTCACTTTCAAACAACTGGGCAGACTTTTAAAATAGACCTCTGTGTCTGTCCTATCTGTGGCAGTGGGCAAATAGTTTTTCATTTTCTTTTTTTGGATGGGAATGTTTTAATTGGTCCTGAAGCCCCAATGTGTATTCTGGTATTTGTCTCAACCTCCATAATTAATTAGGTTAGCAAGCTGAAAACCGGTCCTGGTATCTGCTATTATTCTCTGTAACAGAAACAAGTTGTTTGGTGCAGGGTGTAAAGACAAAATTGTGTAAAAAATGCATTATGCAGACAATATTTAGGTGTTCAGTTTATGATAATTCCTAAATATAAAACCTAATTAACAAAACACTTTTTGTATTATTGATATTACCAAATTATGGGCAACAACAAAAATAAGTTCTAAAAAAGTCATTATCTTTTCACTGGCCTATATCCGCAAAAAAACAAAAAAAACGATGCAGACCACCATATTAAATTTAAAACTAATAATTCTGAGAAAAATTGTATGCACAGTGGATCCCCAGGGGCCAGGATTGAGAAACTATAATTTATGAAACTGATGTTAAAAATACTTGATACTTGTATACCCGCTGCCTGCTTTCTATTTCCTGTATGCTTGTATTGCTTTCAGTACTACTGAGGGAATGGTTGAGATGGTGTCATGGAGGGTCTTACTGATGGCCTGGCTAAAATGATGTCAGGTTTGAGGGATGTTACTCTGGGTGTGGTCAAGATGGTAACAGATTTGAGGAGTGTTTGAGGAGAAAATTCCCGACTATTCCTTTTCAAATTGTATGTTAAACTTTTGTTAAGACTCTATTTGTGTGTTAGCCGATTTAAGTACTTTTGTCCTCACCGTTTGTGTGTGTGTTAGCACAATCATGAGTATGCAGGTTATAACTGCTTGGATGTTGAGATAATGCTAAAGCTTTTTTTTTTTTTTATTGAGCAAAAACCAGAGTTGAAAAAGCCAATTTATAGTTAGTGAATGAGGGAGAAAGTAAGTGAAAGTCCAGTAGGCTATACCATTAAGAAAAATAACTTTTGTATACATTTTATCAACAAAAATAATCAATATATTAATAAGATAATGTAATATAAATTACATGGCTAATATTTTTTGACTCTAAATGGTTGCTTTAGAATTGTGGAAATGTGGTGTGCAAAATGGAAGTTCCTCAATAAACAGTAAACAGATCTTAGCCTGGGTGTTTGTGTTTCTGCTCAGACATGAAGAGAAATGGGGTTGACAGCCTTGTAAACAAGCTAATCAGCCTTGTTTCTGAACTCTTCCTTTTTCGTGCCTGGTCCGTTGTTTACACTTGTTTCTCATTCCTCACAATGCTCTAAATAGCAGAAGTTCTCTAACTGCAGTCCAGGACACCAAATTAGATCCTTTGACTGAATAAGAAAAAAATATAGGTACCTTTGTATTTAAAACACGGTATAGCTTTTTACTAAATCCATAAAGACAAACGTGCAAAAAAGACAATTCTATTGAGTTCAGTGGTTCAAAATGTTCATATACGGCATCTTTATTGCTGGGTAATTCCTTTTTTTAAATAATAGCAGATTAAAGCTGGAACCAAAACAAAACTTTTGATAGCTTTTTAAGTGTCTTCTTTCTTTTGAAAGTATCTTGTTTCTTCAACACTTTTATGTAAAATATAAGTTTTTCATGCTTTCTGATTTGCTCGAAGTTTCAAAACTCACCCCCAAAGCAATTCTACATGTCACTGATCCAGATACACTCGTCCATGTGTCCTTATCCTTATCCATAGACTATACATTCTTCCTCTTACATAGCAGCTCTTGCATTCTTCAGGCAGACTGGAAATCAGAGGTCCTGACATTTAAAATCAATAAAAAGTTTCAGGTGCAAGGATGTCTGTTAACAAAACCAGACCTTGAAAACAACTCTGCGGACATACAAACAGACTACCTTTCTGAACACTCCAGTGAAATCAGATATTTTCCGCCCCCTACAGAGTGGAAAGGATCCTCTGGATGCAGTGACCAATTAAAGATAACTGGGTTTGCTATGACAGACACTAGGAGACTCCAGTACTGTGAAGTACACTGAAGAGGAAAGGAGAGAAAATGCTCCACTCATGTCTCTTTGAACAAAACTCGCTCCTATGGTGATGAACAGCAGTCTGCCACAGATGGTCAAGCAGTTGCCTGTTGATTTAAATAGGTATCACCTATATCCATCTTGAGAATTTAGAACACTTATACCCTGATTGCCTCGATTTTTTTGTCTACAGGAAGAAGCCTTGCACTGTAAGGCCTACTTCGGCTATCCTGAAACATGTAGCATCTGCAATCTTTTTCCCAGCAATAAACACATTGTCCTATTGAGCTTTACCTTGGAGTTCAGGTAAATCTCCCCTTGGACAAACCACCATGGCTGTGTGTGATTGCGTTTGGTTCATTGTTTACATCTATTAAACAGACCCAAATGTGAAATGTGTCACTGTTAGAAAAGAAAAAAAGGAGAAAGGTTTTTGGCTTTTTTACTCTTGTGTTCAGTTGCCACTCATATTGATTACCGAAATACTCATTAGGTTACGGGAATTTAATTTCTCAGAAATCTCAACAACTTGTCTGGACAGAATCTTGAGGACCATATCCTATTCTTTACAACAGACATGCCTGTGCTGAAAATCTCTCCTACGTACAAACGCCCTCAGGAAGTTTGGTCAAGGTAACAATTTACATTCTACTGAGCAGTTTTGAGCCTGTGTTAGGTTTTAAGCCTCTGATGAGACACTGCTGAGATTTATGTATTTTTAAATGCTTCTTTTTGGGTAAACTGGACCCACAAAATTCATGGCCAGCAGAGAAACATGTAAATACTGGCTCAATGGTCCAATTTCTAGCCATGTATTCTTTTCCCGGCCTTCTGTTTATTATAAGACTGCTAGAAAGAGCTCACCTTATTTGAAGGGGAAATTGTGGGTGATGGGTGTGACATTTTTTTTTTTTTGCATGAATTGCTATTGTATTTTTTTGGATGTGTCACTGACTCACATTCTGTTCCGTTCTTCTATGGACTTTTGATGACATGTCATACAAACTTAACTGGAGGTGTCTAAGTGGGTGTCTAATCTCGAGTTTCAGATTGTAATAAAAGCTTTCAACTTCTGCAAACCCCCTGGAGTCTTTTCTTAACCAGTACCTTGGGAAAAATTCTCATCTTCCAGGCAACCATGGGAATTAGAACACTGATGCTCAGTGCTGACTCCTTCAACAGGCAGACACAATGCCTGACAGCTGGTGTCATATTTCAAAGCTTGGCTTCAGAAGAAAGATTCACGACAAAGCAGGTGCTGAGAGTCCAATCATCTCATGTGGGGTTAATCAATGCCCACGATGAGTCATTCTATAATGGTTTTTTTTTCTTTCATCCAGGGATTAGTTGAGTTCACATAAAGTTTGGTCCCTTCACCCGTTTGTCCTGGCATTCGACTCCTTTTATCCAATTACAGCATCACTCAAAATGTTTCTTAGCCTCTCAATCACTTCAGTGGACACAGTCCAATTTTGTGACAAGTCAGGGATTCTGAGAAGCTGGTAGACATCAATATATGATCTTCACCTCCTTCACCATACTGTATTTTGTCAACCAGAACAAACACAGACTATGAGCTGTATCACGGCATAAGAAATTAACCTCTCCAGCTTAGGTGGGGTCCCCTTTTCATATATACTTCATGAATCCCCAAAAGATTTTAAATTTATCAATGAAGGTCAACTATCAGTTTAGTCACATGAGTCTGTTGAAAGCCTCGTCACCTCTGAATGTGGGACAAAGAAAATTACAATCTGACTCAATCGTTTAGCAGTCTTGCTTTCAAAGATAAATCATTTTAAAATTTATTTGGAATCGGCAAACTTTTTTTTTTTTTTTCTGAATTAGGAATGGTCTCCCTCTTGCTGTCACCAAACTCAAAACTAGATTCCAAAGTAAATTTTAAAATTTTAACATAAGAATTCCAAAATGTATGCAACAAAATATGATCAATGTCTCTTTTATAATATTTATCTTAATATCAGTGAAAAGGGGACTTTTAATTCAATTAAATTCACTTCAATATTGATTATCACATAGAAACATAATTTGGCATCATTGGTGAACCCAAACTGGAAGATTAAAAAACTCCTAAAAAGTCAAATCATTTTGACAATAAATTATATCAAAGATAATACTACTAGCTAAGGGAATTATATTCGGATTTGAGTGCCCGCAGCCCACCATGAGCCCATCATCGAATGTAGCCAGACTAAACTAACTATAGCTTAGTCTGAGATTTGATTAACAAATTACTAAACCTAATTACAAATCAGTATCATAAGAATAAAATGGCTGTTGTTTTATAAAAGGTTTGATTGACCGAAAAGTACATAAAATAAGATATAAAACAATCTATAACATTTACTATAGGTTGGCCAGGAGATGTGACATTCTTACGCATTTCAAGAAGTGTATAGAGTACCAATGTTCTTGGAAAAGTTAGGCTAAAAAAATCAGTTTTTGTTTAACTTTGGCATTTCAATTAACGGTTAAAAAAAAAAAAAGATTGGTCTAGATAAAAGAAGAACGTAAAGAAAACGTATCAAATGAATATGTTATTGTGTTAATAATAGATATTATATTATATTGCAACCATTAAGATTGACCTTTTTTATCCAATAAAATACAAATGTTATCATACATTATACTTCATTAAATGTAGTGCTAATGTAGTGCTTTAAATTTGAATGGACTCTATGTGGTTAAGGAGTGTTTAAAACACTGGAGAATAAAATTCATTTTTTTCCACTCTGAATTATTCAGAAAGGGCCATCGTTTGTTAAGCTCATTTTTTTTTGTTTTCCAGTAACAAAAGTGCTGCTTTTAAGATAAGGAAGTCACCTGAGCAGGTGTTGGAGGACTGGAAGTTGGAAAGATGTTGGAGAGTCATGCAAACTGTATTTGTGATGAGCACAGTGTGAGTGGGAGTTAATTCCGACTTCAAAAGAGGAGTTCTATAGCTATTTCTCTATGAAGGAACAAAGGAGTACACAAACAGTCCCGCCAACCATTTCTTCATTCTGGTTACGCAAGTGATGGAAAGAGGAAATGTAAAATTTATCCCACCAACAATAGTTAGATCCTTTTTATGTTGTTTTTTTTTGTTTTTGTTTTTTTATGGAAAACACCAGGAGAAGGCCATTTAGCCTGAAAGCTATTTTTGATTCACATGGGCTTATATTCGGCTCTGGCAGCTGAAATAAAGAGGTTTAGACAGTTTGTGAAAATACAGATGGTCTTTTTTAACACACTGACAATAATCTTTCGTTTTAATCAACAATGATAAATAAATAAGACTTATTTTGAAGAATATAAAGGAATCAGATTCTCTGTCAGAAATATCAATTCCTGGGCTGGCACATGCAGAGTAACACAGACAAATACAGGCCAACACTGACACACAAAGATATACATACACATATGTACATAGAAAAACGGCAGTGTGGAAACTACCGGAAACTTACAAAGACTCACAAAGACAAGGAGACTGTCATAGACTTATAAAGATAAAGGCTGATTCATAAAGACAAGATGACTAACACAGACTCACAAATACACAGACTAACACAGACTCACGAAGACATAGAGACACAGACTCACAGAGAAGGATTTAACTGGAGGATTGCCTGTGGTTGCTCCCTGTCATCTACTTCACCCATATTGAAAGTGAAGTATCGAGAGGAAAACCCGACGGGTACTCTCAGGTTCTGTTTGAGAAATGAAGGATTTCCTGTATTCCGCAGAATGCGACCCACCCTGCAACAGAACCCCTTCCTGTTGAACCTTCCTGTCCTCATGCAGTCCAATGAAAGTTGGATTAGGAAGCTATACATTTTAGACAACTTGAAAAAGCTGCGTCTGAACCAGCAAAAACATTGAAAAGCATCCCCAAAACATGTATCCTTAGGAAATTAAAATGAAGACTTTAATTGAACTTTTAAATTCTACTGAACCAAAGATGATATTCTTATTTCTTCCACCTGCAGTGGTACACAAAAGAAAACCTTGACAAGTGGATTTATGAGGAATTTGTAACAGAAATTATTTGCCACAGATTTAGTTCCAGATGTCTTCTACGAAGGACAGCTGCACAGCCCTAGTCCGTTTTTGTAGCTTTTGTAAAGACAGTGATGATATATATATATGTATATGTATATATATATATATATAATGGTTTTCTGGAGCTGCATGACCCACTGCAAGCAATTGACCGCACAATTCAAGTGTGGAACGCGCATGCGGAACGCACACCAAAATAGAGCAGCACAACCCAGTTTTGGCAGCCCTGATTGAATTCCCCGAGACAGTCACCCCTCTTTTGATCTCATCAAATGAGCTCTGCATGCAAAGACCAGAAGCCAGGCAACTGTAAAATTGGATTGAAAACAGATGCTATATCTATGAATTCCATATATGGCAGTAGTAGAGAAAAGAATATACCAGCATTGTCTCTAAATAGTTGTATTTACACAGGTCATTGACATAGAATTGTATGCAGTTTCCTATATGGACTCATGTTTAAGTATGTAAAAATGGAAGAATTTGAATAATGATTTAATAATGAAAACACCATTTAAAATGCAGAAAGCAGCAAGTTATCTTGTCTGCCCTCATGGTGGTTGTAGTTGTGATATTAAATTTATTAATAAAGGTCAACCTGCATCGGGTTGGGGGTTGGATGGAAGAATAAGGAGCCAATGCACTTTATGAAGTAAAGATGAGGTGTAATAATGAGTCCCCTGCTCATCATGAAGAACAGAGGAGGTGTAATAAGGAGCCCCTGCACATTGTGGGCAGAAGGGCAGAGGAGGTATAAAAGATAGCTGGGATAATTTAGCCTGAGGAGGCTGATCCCACACTTTCATGGTTGACCGTCGGAGGGAGGGCTGGTATGGAGGGGTTTTCAGCCCTATTCGAACACTCCAAATATCACTAAGACATCTATGACATGTCTGGGTGATACACCCAGATGAACCAAAACTTGACCTCATTATATATACTCGACAATACAAGAATAACACAAATCATCATTATAAAGAAAAATTCAAGGATGTGGTGTAAATTCACAGCCTCTTCAAACAACTCCTAACTCCTAAACCATGTAATCTAGATGTAATAATAGGTGAACCCATATACTAGCCCTTGGTTTGAAAGGGTGGGTAGGCATGCTAAGAAAACCTATTGATTGTTGAAGAGACAGTCTAATATGGAAGCTTGTGTAAGACATATGATTAAATTTCACATACAGCGATAAAAACAAGGACAATGTTCTTTAGAATCAATCAATCAATCAATCAATCAATCAATCAATTTTATTTTTATACAGCGCTTTTCACATGTTGCCATGTCACAA
>JAOYSI010070677.1:18283-43072 GCA_025775065.1 Hiodon alosoides
ACTGAGTGCTGAAAATATGCTGAGGGGGGGGTGGGGACATTGGTGGTGGGTCCCTAAGCTGCACGCAGACCTTTAGCAAACATATAGCTTTAGCAGACCTTTAGCTTTAGCAGACCTTTAGCTTTAACAGACCTTTAGCTTTAACAGATCTGTAGCTTTAGCAGATCTTTAGCTTCAGCAGATCTTTAGCTTTAGCAGACCTTTAGCTTTAGCAGACCTTTAGCTTTAGCAGATCTTTTAACTTTAGCAGATCTTTTAACTTTAGCAGACATTTAGCTTTAGCAGTTCTTCAGCTTTAGCAGACCTTTAGCTTACATTAGCTACAGAGGATTTACTCTCAGCTATTCCATGATAGCTTGTGTTTATTGGCAAAACCAGGTGACTTCAGTCCTTTTCATAAGAAATCAATTTATTTTGTTTTGTTCACCTATGTTAAGCTACGTTATAATTGCAGAATATATTTATTAAATGGCCAACGGCAAAAAATCAACACCTACAACTTAGGAAACCACTAATAAGTAATGAAACTTGACAATATTTTAAAGTCTGAAAGCATTCCTGTATGCACGTATAGCATTCCTGTGGCCTACCTGATCATTTGGATCTTTACCAAGACTTGTGAAATGCACAAATAATGTATTTCACAATCTAAATCAGAATTTGTTTTCATGCATTCTTCTAGCGAGACGGGGTGACTCAGGGCAAAGGAATGGTTATGAGCGTGAGTGTGGCATAAAGTTAAAATAAGTGAGAAAGGCTGAGGGCATTCCTACCTGTCGATACCCGACCATTATCATGCGGACAAGGACAATGTTAATGTTTGTTCCCAAGGATTCATCGTGGTAGATTTCATCAACCTGAAAGAGACAATAAAATAAATTCTGTCAGGACTGTAATGGCGTACGGCCCCAATTTTATTCATATTGTAGTGTTATGTGAATGTGTACAGTGCCTTGTCTTATGCAAAAAACCTAATCTGCACAAATAAACTAAATTCAGTTAAAAAATTTAAGTCGAATGTAAAATTACTGACTAAACGGGGTCATTTGTTGACGGACCTCTGTCTTTCTGAAGCAACAGAGGCTCACAAGTTTTCAGAAAAAATACACAGGGTCCTTGACCATGTAGTGAATTTTCAGTAAAAAAACGTCATAAAATATTCTTTACCAGCACTTGCAAAAAACATTAATGAAATTTTTCTAAATCATCCGATTGTTGCATGTACTTAAAAATATATATGTTGTAATTAAAAACATTATTGATAATGGCTGTAAAATAAAGATTGGGACAAGTGTCAAAGATCAGTGTACTCTAGAAGGATAAGTCAGAATTTCATAACATCAGGTCACAGTAGCTACACCTGCAGTGGCTAATTAGGAGCTGCAGATAAACTCCCTAGCAAGAAGGGGTAAGACAGTCTCTAAGACTGATATCCCCCTGGAACTCTAATCGACATTTTTGGAAGACGCAGAGACACACAATTGTGTGCCACAGCTGTTTCCGAAAGATTGCAGGTTTACCGCTCAATCCTGAGAGACAACAAACACCCTCAAGCACTATTCTGCAACGCACAGTCTGCTCTGAAAATTATCTAGAGCTAGAGCTGGCTGCTACCTGACAATTCAGGCTGGCTGCTACCTGACAACAGGCTGCAGGTATTTATTAACAAAGACTGCACGCATGGGTCATTGTTGCTTAGCAATGCTCAGACCAGAGCAATACTAGCCTGTTATTATCTGTAGTTGTAACATCAGGACATTCTTCTGCAAAACATTTATGCATTCCTTGTCCACAATATTTAATGAATAACATACTTTTAAAATGATTGTGGTATGCACCAATATCATGCATCAAATAGAGATTAAACTTACTGTGTTGAAAAATGTAATTTGAGGACAGCCAAAGTCAAACACAGCTGACGATAATACATGACACAGAGACCCTAAGACACGGTAATGTCTGCAAGACTGAAAGAAAGCAGGAGGTAGGCGCAGAAACACATGGACTCAATGTCAATGTCAGCTCCACCTGTAGGGATGCAGTGAAACCAACGCGTTGTTTGGTGGGAATCGTGCTGTGTTCATGCAGATGTTGCCTTCAACTTTCCTATGAGGAGATGGCCTCCACCACAGACAAATCATTTGATAGATGGACTTTAGATCCATCTATCACCATTGCGTTGCGTACTGCAGTCGGGATTTTCCAGGCCTGAAAAGGTAATTGTCATTGTCACTTGTTCAATAGTTTGGTAATACACATCCATAAGTGATCCATGGGATCTGATGCCAGTAGGTATTCTTGCCTGCAGTGTAAATAATATATCCTCTTGAGTTTAAACAAACGCACTTATAATAATGAAGCTTTTTTTTAAAAAAAACAAAAAACAAAACTAAATCAGATCAGCTTTATATCGTTTGCTCTCGAATCTACTAGGCATATTTTGCACGGATTCACCTGTGTGAATGTTTACAGCACATCTTTTCTTGGAAATACATTACATCTAAGATACATTTTTCTTATTTATTGTTGTACCCTATTACCAGGAAAGTGCCTGAATAACTTGTAACCTATCAAGCAATTATGTGCATGTAGTTCTGAATCTGAAAAGGCTACTCCTACTATAGCCAGTTGTTGTGTAGTCCAAAGGTTGGTCACCAACTGTGAACTAACTGTGTTCCCTTCTCTTGTTTGCACAAAAGGTTTTTGCTTTAAGCCATTCCAGGTAAAAGCGTCAGTCAAATGAATAAATGTCTGACTGAGAAGCTCTTCCTGTGTACGTTGGCTTTTAGCTAGAAAATGGGAATGCACAATAAAGTAATAAATAAATAATTCCAATAATTCAGTCAGACATCAATTTTAACAGGTTTTATTTCCAAGAAAAAACATTAAAATCCAGAGACCAATTTAGTACATCAACAATTTCAGTTCACGGTTACTGAGACAAATTTTTAAAATGTTTTTTTGTTTTTTCAATTCGTAAAACTCTCAGACAGGAGCACTTCAGTTTATTATTTTGGTGCACTATAAGCTGAATGAATGAATTATATACTGTAGCACTCCTGTACGACTACATACTATGCATTAGGCTCCTTTCTGGTACCCATCCAGCTAGAGGGAAAAGGTGGTCCCTTGGTCTCTTCACACACACTCATACACACACACACTCACTCACTCACTCACTCACACTCAGTCACTCACTCACTCACTCACACTCACTCACTCACTCACTCACACTCACTCACTCTCACACACACTCACACACTCACTCACACAGTCACTCACACAGTCACTCACTCACACAGTCACTCACACACTCACACAGTCACACACACACTCACACAGTCACACAGTCACTCACACACACACTAACACAGTCACTCACTCACACACACACACACACACACTCACTCACTCACACACACACTCACTCACTCACACACACACTTACACAGTCACTCACTCACACACTCACACACTCACTCACACAGTCACACACACACACACTCACACACACACACACTCACACACACACTCACTCACACAGTCACTCACACACACACTTACACAGTCACTCACTCACACACTCACTCACACAGTCACTCACACAGTCACACACTCACTCACACAGTCACTCACACAGTCACACACTCACACACTCACTCACACAGTCACTCACACAGTCACTCACACAGTCACTCAGACCCCTGGCTAGCTAGCAATCTCTTTCGTGTTTGCCACCGTTTGTTTTCCCCCTCACCGTACCGGTCAATTCTGCCCCACCCACTGACTCGGGTTCTGGGTCGACACTGCCCTTCCCGAGCAGCAGGCAAACAGTCAGGACCAAGATCTCCCAGAATGCCGCTCGTTACACTACCATCAATTTAGTTTTACTTTTTAAAATGTACTTTTTAGGTTTTTGTTGTTTTTATAGTAAAATGTAACATTCAGTGAGCAACTCAAAGCTCAGTTAAACCCCAGAACATCCATTATTAAATGAACAAGAGGAAAATATTGGGACCATCTTAAATCCATGTTCATGTACTAGTAGTGAAACCTGAAGCCCTTCACAACGTATACATGTACATAGCAGCAGTAAAATGGATGCAATGAGTGACACTCTCTACTCTGTACCCTAATAAATCAATATCGATTAAAACCTGTTAGATGCAAACCATCCCCTTGGCCTTGTTAAGACTGGGTGTGGTTATCAGTCCTCATGGGTGGACAGTAGAGCTAAATTGTATGTCATATTTTTGTAACTCGCAAAAGAAAATTATCAGCACTCAGTCAGATCCGTAACTAGTCCACCAAATAAAGTGAATTTATTTCAATGGTTTTAATGGTTAATAAAGACGCTTTATTAAAAGTTGAATCTCGAAAGAGATTTAATGCCCTGTAATCATCCTCCTCCTATAATAAAGTCACGCCCACATAAGGGGGAGCCAATAACAATGGCAATAGTTCATCGGTGGAGCAGAAACTGGCATGATTGTCAATGGCTGATACAGCCCTTTGTGGGGCCTCCGCTGCTATTTCTGTCCCATTGTGTGATCTCGATTCGGTCAGCGGCGGCGCAAACGGACCACTCGCCTTGTGATCACTCGCTCCCTCGCACCACTCCGAGCCACCCACAACTCCCTCTGCTCCCTGCAGTCAAGTCAATAATTGGCCTGCTGCTGCTAATCAGACCACCTCGTCAGAGCCAAATCGTAACTGTTACAGACTGAAACCAGTCCCCTGTGAAAATCTGACTCGGGGGGGATTTTTCGACATCTAATCAGATTAAGGTGGCAGGGAGCTGGTGGAACCCGTAATGAAGGAGCCAAAGGTTTTTTTTGTTTTGTTTTGTTTTGTTTTTTTCTTTTTTAAGTAATCCACAAACAGTTGCAAGAGCATAATGGTGAAGAAAAATGGGCCAATTTCACAGTCACCTGGCCACTGAGCAGAAAAAAGCTGTGTGTCAATGGAGACAGTGCAATGATGCACAAAGAGGTTCCTGGTTTTTATTCCACCTCAGCTCATAATTATTCAAATAAATACATGACTTAATTCTTTTAGTGACATAGCCTTAGGTACAAAAAAAATTGCCCAAAAAACAGCCCTATTGAGGAGCCTGCCATGCCTTTGCCAAAGTACATTTTCACGCTGTGAGACTGCAAAAGAAAGCAGTTATACTGCAATAATTTATGATACTTAATATTATACATTATATCGTAGTCAAATCATAAAATATTTTAACCAACAGAAGGTTTCACTGTAGTGAACGTACATTTTCAAGTTTCAGGCCTGTTTACATTCTGTTCACATGTGGTTCATAAAATTGCTCTGCTGCAGAGATTGTTTTGTTAAACAGAGCAAATTTCCCTATCCCGTATTGTTTTCCTTCACTGATGTTCTCACCCGAAACTAATCGCTATTTTAATGAATGTTAAGTATATATCCTGTGAGCAAAAGTTTTTTGGCTACATTGTACCGAAGTAAATTCACAAATTTTGACACAAAAACATAGAAAGATTTTTTTCTCCCGCTCTCCACAAGAGCAGTAACTGAGGTTTTAATCGTTCATGTAACAAACGGCACACAAAGGCCACTGAACGCATGTAATATCCCTGAGCTAGCTCCACTGCGCCCTCAAATTGGCATTTGGTTCATTTGCGCTGTTCCGCATGCCCTTCTCCATTCGTCCAAGTCAAGTTATCAAAGACGGAAGGCCTCCTGAGACCCTAAGGAGATGAACAAAACACGGGAGGGAGGACCTGACCACACGAGCCGCTTTGCACCGCAACAGGAAACTCTGGAGCTCTGCTAACGCCACCGACCACCGCCCCCTGAATAAGGACGCACATGCATTAGACAGCCACATGGTGAGGGACTTACTATGTTCATGAGGGTCAAGACATAATTCTGGACGTGCTCCTTCCCGTGGAAACGAACCACGGAGTCATCCACCGCCAGCAGCACCTCAATATTGTAGTCGTCCTTCTTCGCGTGCCGGCGCTTGCGCTCCGACTCGGAGAGTTTGCGTTCCACCAGGTCCAAAGCGTTGTGAAGTTCACCGGTTACGAAGAACGGCACTGAAACAGGTTGGGAACATGGCAATCTACAATTATCGGTGGAATTTTGCATTCAAAATCAGTGAAAGGGATACAAATTGTAAAAATCTGACTGAACGAATAATTAGTCTGAATTGCGGGGGCTCTTCACTAATTGGATAAAGAAAGCAAGAAGGCCTGGCACCATTCTTTCAACACCATAAACATCATAAACATGATATTTCCAAATAACTGAAAAAAGAGCAGAGACTCTGTTGTGCATTACTTATCTATTTCTTTAATAGGTTCCATTATCCAGGCATTTTTGCACTTTACCAATTTACACAGCTGAAGATTTACTGAAAAAAACTTTCTTCAAGGCAAAACATACGAGCCTCTCATGGAAAGTGAGAGAGCACCTCAGCCCACCTTCGTCGCTGTCAATCATATTGGTGTAAGAAAACTTGTAGCACAAAAGGATGTCCGAGAAACGTCTTTTAAAAGAAAAACTTCTCAAAGGAATTTTCCCAAAGAAAAGCCCTTGACCTGATCTGCAGGGATGGAGAGATTGTGTAGTCATTTCAGCATTAACAAGGTTATGTATGTGTCCGCTGTTAGTCAGAAATTCCATTTGATCTCGCTTTTTTATTATTCGATACCAGTAACAAAGCCTGGACACGGAACAGTTCCTGCTAATTTAACTACCCACCAAGTGCCATATTCAAACACAGCAAACCACTGTTTAGCATTCAATGCCAGTTCCGTGTGCGAACAGATTTAGCATGGAGCGAGCAGCGACAAGACTCTGAAAAGATGGACGGATGCATTGTGCTGCCTAATTATGCAGGAGTGAGAGGCTAAAACAGGGAAATTACACTGGGCTTGAGCATCTTACTGCCAGTCATGATGACAAACTATCCTCACATCACTTCTTTTAGGATTATTTAACCAGAAAGGTTTAATTGAGACTGCAGAAGTCATTAGTAATATAAATAAGAATTTTCTTATATATAATATATACATATATTTCTTGTATCGCCAAAATTACCAAAGCCTCTTATCTGATTTTTTGACAGCTGTCAAGGCAGCATCTCCTGCTACAGAGAAGAGGCAGTCAACTCTGATTGTAGTCTATGAGCAGACAGCACGCACAGGGGCATGTAATTAGGAACAGGTCTGGCCTGATGTTCTGCTGAGGTTCCATGGTAGGTACCGGGTTTTCACAGGACAAGACTGGTCGGAGGAGACACAGTCTGTAAAACTCCTGAAGTTAGGAATTAGGAAGAATTGATTGTATGCCCGTCGAATATCGCAGCATAGAGGAACAGCGAAAAAAGTATTTGACCTAAACAGATGACAAACGGCAAGATTTTACTTTGACAGGTCTTAGAAAAAGTCAGGCTTAAGTGAAATGCCTATGATATTGAAATTGTCACGCGAAGATCAATGCAAGGAAGACATGTAATTAAAGTCTCGAGAAACCCGAGAAAGAACTGCAGACAGGACTGAGATAGGCACGGAAAGATAAAGCTTTTTAATTCAGGAAGTGATAAATTAAAAAGAGAAACAATTGATTGAAAAATTATACGAAAATCGGTAAAATGTGACAGTGAAAGTGCATGTCAAGAGGAATGGAGCTTCAGTTAAAAATGTAAAAACTTTGATCAAGAGATTGATTTAAAAAGACAGTGTGTGTGGGGGGGGGTAGGAGATCCTACAGTCTGCAAAACTGAACAGAAAACAGAGGAGAGGAACTAGAGATGAATTGCACATGTTAAAGAACGGCTGTCGGGCAAATAAAAAAGAGGGGAAAATACCCTGTTTTGAATTACTGGTGTACTGATTTCAACCTAATTTTGTCAAACCAAAAATCCAATAAAATACATCAGATTAACTGTGTAAAGGTGCTAATAGGATATCGAACAATGATATTGAGTGAATCCAATTGTGTAACTAAATAGTGAGCAGTTTCCATATCCAGCATAGTGACACAAAAAAAAAACACATCTTGGAAGCAAGGTTACGTGTGTAATACATTTACAATATGTGCTTAACCCCTGTATTGTGGTTAAGCACATATTATAAATGTATTACACACATAATAAATTACTGTAATAGAGAGCGGATAACGACAATTATGCGTGTCTCTAGAGGTTCCTACCTCTTACATCTGAGGTGGCCTAATAAATTATTATTAACTATTGTATGGAATATCAAACAACAATTACCTCATTCCAAAAGTCCAATACCATGCTTAAAATCACTGAGGATATTCCAATGAGCAGGAAAAGCTCAATGAAGGTCATAGAGAAGACGATGAAAGATCTTATCCCTGTGTCGCATCGCTAGCCAGCCGTGACCGGGATTCCCAGCGCATCACCTGGGGGGGCTGACAGTGGGTTCTCAGTGACCCCTTCAGCTTCCCAGTCACTTGCAGACCCGGAAGTGCAATCAGGAGGGGGGTGCCTCTCCTCCGACTGGCTCTGAATTGACTTCCTTTATCCTTTCTCTTTGCAACGCATTATTGAAAGTTGTTTTCTGAATGACAAGCTGGGCAAAAGGTGTAATAAATACATTTTACAGGTCATATATTAAATGTTGATGGTATAGTCGAAAATACCTATCATAGGATGGACCATACCGGTATACTTTAAAAACATAGATCCATAATTCATTAAGCGCGTGGAAACGTTCAACACGAATGTTAGGCATACCAATTATTTATGGGACTCTATTCCAAGTCAAGGGAGGTTTCAATTTTCAATGAAGTGCCCTGGAGCATAGTCCTCTAGGAGAACGTCCCCAGCCCAAACAGGGAGGTTATGTTTGTTATGTCATGTGATTGCAGGGACAAAGTTCTGGATCATGGGACAGAGATGAAGGTGCAAATGCAGATTTTATGCAGGTTCAGGACAGCAACTCTGAATGTGAGCTGAATGAACTTGCACTAAATATAAAATGAGTGGAGCTAGACTATGGAAAGTGTCATTGCCCTGTTTCGTTGTAAAGCTGCTGGAATCTTTTATTACTGGAACCTGGAAGAGTTCCTTTGGGCACAGTGAAATAGGTAAAAGGATATTCAATGAGCACCTGAAAAGTTTGGCTCAGAAAGGATATCACGTTCCGCCCTTGCACCACTGGACATCTCATGGAAGCCACTGTGAGCAGCTGGCACCCAGCGTTGGTATACCATGTGAGATGGTACAGGAAGCAACATCAAGCTCAACGTACAGTCTAAATTCCACTCCTCCGCTGTTTTCCCTTGCATTCTGTTTGTGAATCAGGCTTTAAATGTAAGTTTTCTTGCTCTTAAATATGCATTTTCTTCAGTATGAAGATGGTTCTCCCCCCCAAGTCGACACCAACCTTGACATAATTCCTTGTGGCACAAAAGGAAGATCCCCACATGAGTTTGAACTGCAGACCGCTGTAACTCAGTGCGGTCTACTCTTCCTGTCAATCTACCAATATATCACCTGAAGAATGCATTTAGGCATGTTGACCGTATTCCATTACAATCCAACGGTCATTAAATTCCCCTGTATCTGCCGTGAATCTAAAGGGTGAGGAAAAGCACAGAACACAGCGCACTGTCCTATAACACAGTGGGTTACAGGCCTGCTGTGTAACTTCCCCTGTAATGGATCAACTATGTATCACACGTGTATCACTCACTTCTTATACTGAATTTAAACAGTTTAAACAAAGCCACAGTGTCACTGTTGCTATTTTCAACATTGTTTTTTTCATGGATATAGCCCTTATGTACACTCACTTACTGTATGGGGTTACATTATTACATTATTAATTGTCGGGACATTGGGTCATATCACATGGCGCTACTGTAAAGTAAATGGTGGTTGGAGAAAGCACAGCATTTTGTCACTGTTTTATTTCTTTCAGACAGGGAAATGATTGTGCAAATTATAAAAAGAGCAACTCTTCCATAATGAAACAACTCTGCATCGGACTGAACTACCTCACAAATTGCACCTGAAACCTGAAACTCAACGCCGGTGTCCAGATGTTCTGGCCATTATCAAGAAAGCAGAATATCAGCGGACTTCACAGCACAACTGGGGCACATTTTCCTCTGGCATTCCTGCACATCCACAGGAGCACTGCATTCCTCATTTAACCAGCTGCTGCAGCCTTGAACACTGCAGCAGCTGTGTCTGGCTGTTATTCTGGTGGAAGGAATCAGCCTACAGGGGAAGGGTCTGCCTACATTCACTGGAGCTGCCGTTGGAAGGGAAATGCTCAACTTTTTTTTAAATGTATATCATGAAAAATTCTTTTTACATGCATTCACGAAGAGACTTTGAGTGCTTTGACTGCTCTGTGGTTCTAGCCGCCCACTTACATGCAAAAAAACGCTCACTTGGCGGATACACCGTAGAGGCGCAAAAACAATGAGTGCAGCCACTGAGAAGCAGTACACATATTTACAAAGATCTGCTAAGTGTTAACCGGATAGTTACCCTTGAGACTTTCCCAGAGAGCTCTCAATCCCAAGTTTGGCGTCGTTATCTACCAAAATGAAAATCCACAAACATATGTCTCTCGTTTTTTTCCGGCCATAATCGGTCACTCCTGGAAAACACAAACTCTGCACTGCCTGCAGTCATTTTCCTACCTTCATTATGGAGGTCCTGGCTTTTGTGGGTGGGTTCCCTTTTGATGGCAGACCTGCGGTACACCACGTGGACACGCCCCTTTTCTTCTACTTCCTGCTGTCCTTTCTCCAGGGGCTCAATGAAAAACTCTCCATTATCTGTGCGGATCAGGCCTGCCTAGAATAAGAAAGCTCAATGTTAGGGCTGTCATCTTGCTTCAGGGAATTTCAAGCTGGAACAGACATGATTAACTCTTTGAGAGTGAGTGATCTGTTTGCAGCCAATGAATTTTGCCTTTAAGGCCATATTAGTTGCTTTGAATCTAGGCGCCTGCTACATGAAAAAAAATGTTGCGTAACAGCTATTCCATGTAAATCAACGCCTAATATTCGAAGAAAAGATCTAACAAAAATGTTTACATAGCTAACCAAATGTATTTGCACAGTAGCAGTCACAATGTTAACTTGAAAACCATCTTTCAGAAATATGTCCTCCATTTGTGTATGATTCTCGTAAAGAGTAAAACTATTACTTTTTGTTTTTTGAACCATGTGTTTTAGGTTAAAATGAGTTACATACTAAGCTGGATTGATATCTTTTCTGTGTCAACAGAGGCATTAGATATAAGATATAAAAAAAGAGACATAAAAAAACCATAAATCTTAATACGTTTCACCCAATGCCTTTTTCGATAGAGTATCAGTCGATGGAAGGCTGCACAAATACAGTAATATGCAATAGAATGTCTTGGATGATAGGGTCAACACAGTATACACACTAAAGTCTATGCTGCATGTTATAGTTACGATTAACCAAGTGATCAAATGAAAAACATTAAAAAACTGCAATACGACACCAACTTCCACACATATTTTGATCGTTTGTGTCTTGAAAAACTGCAAAAAGGTTTACGTGGATCACAAAGGAAGGGTTACCGAGGCAGCTTCAAATGGTCTCATTGTCTAGAGTTAAATGGGTCTGGAGCCATCTGGCGCAATCATTGCTGGAGTGGATGATTGTACTGGTCCCTCCACAGGGAGAGACCAAGACCTTGACTTCCTCGGACTGGAGGATTCCTTTTCTCCACGTTTAACCCTTCTGTTCCACGATTGTGCCAACACTGCAAAAAACTGAACTGACTTAGCTTCTTACGTTCCCCCCCCATTCGAATCACCACTTGATCAGTTTTAGAGCCAATAAGGAATGTCTCTCATGAACAATCGAAGTAACTGAAAAGGCGAAATACCTAACTAAGTAAGTAGCCAGCCAGACCGGTAATTGATTCCCTCTACCCTCCAAGTCAGTTTCAGAGAGGGCGACTATTTATGAACAGGCAACAGAATAGGGATATTTATGAATGTTTAAAGAGCACATTCTATAGCTGAGAGTAAGCAGCGGCGGCAGTAAATTGTATGGCGACCATGTTAAATGTTATAGAAGCTTCAGTTTTCAAAGTTAGCAGCAGAGCTTGGTGTCCGATCCAGGTCTATCTAGTCTGAAAATTGGCTTATTTACGCCATTTGGCCGCTGCTTCAAAAGTACCTTTGCAATCGTTGAATTGTAAAGACTGTCACCAGTTGGGATATTACGGAATTTATGGTGCCATACGGTACAGAAATTAAGAACATCATCTGCATCACTTTTGATGAGTAGTTGCTAAGTGCTTAATTGGCATTAAATTGTCAGTCAGTTAGCCAATTTAATTACCCAATGTCACTATCTAGTGGACCACAGGACTTATAGGCACACCCACACAGCAGATAACTAAACAAATATATAATGAATGGGGCGGTTGTGTGTTTGCACTCCGAAAGATCAAATATAAATAAATCAATACGACATTTAATTTGGTTTTATTCAGGGAATAGAGGGACAGGCACTTAAATTCCCCAATGCCACACCCTCTTTTAAATGTGTAGCAAGCTACCATCTAACCTTGGAAAAAAAAAAAAAGGAAAAAAGGAAAAAAGACCCACAAACATTTTGGCAGTCAAACCTTTTCATTTAAGGACATCCAAGATAAAATTATACTCGGTCTACAACTGGACAAGGATACCCAAGTGTTTTTGCAGTTAAATATAGCGAATCGCTTACAAATGTTTGTCTTCCTAAGATTTCTTTTGAAACAAACACTCATGTCCTGTGCTCTTCTGAAACTTCTAGTTAATCTTCTTTTAACATTTTTATATATCCAATGCTGGTTTTAAAAAAACGACTTGCATTAATGATAACGGATCAATACATATTTAATCAAAATTCCCAACGTTCCAAGATGAACTAATGATGTCAACGGCTAATTGCAACCCCAAAACATAATTCAAGCATTGATTAATTACATGTTCAATTGTTCATTAAGGTTTTTGGATCCCTCAAATGTTTGCTTGTCTCCTTTGAAGGCCGAACGTGGCCTGGAATAATGTCATTCGTTGCTTGAAAGGATTGGCCTTCTGCGTTGTTTGCACTGAATGCACCTGGTACTTCATCTTGATGCCCCTCCAAGTCCCGCTGCATATGAGCAGCCATTAAATTAACTTTAAAACGCCGTTTTATATTCACAAAAGACTGTACGCCATTACTCTATATGCTCCTCTCTATTATGTCTAGCCTCTATTCCTAGCCTTGTTCTCAAATTATGAAATGATTAAATTAAGGGCAGATAAGGGTCAATTCAGAGTAGCTCTCTCTATTCAGGTACGTTGTGTTTATGTATCTATCTATGTTAATGCCTAAAGACTGAAGTAAAAAAATCAGGGATTTGCTATTGCACGCTCACTGTATAAGCTTTCTGTACCGGGTAGAAACGTTTTTGGGCCGTCTGGCCCAGGCGTCTATACCGCTGAATGAGCCAAACATCTGTGGAGCAGGAGACAGCGGCTGCAAACCGAGGAAATTCATCTCATGAGAATAGTCTCGTGTCTCACCTGGGCTTTTACTGTTCACTAAATTTACAGTGGTTGTCTGCCCTTCAAAACATCACTCTTTTCAAAGACGGTTCTAGGAGAAATGGAGACCACATAGTAAGACAGATGCACACCCACAGTCACACACACATATAATCAACGTGTATACAAGCACACATCCATATGGTCCATATGCCTTTTCTGAATATAGTCCTGAATACTTATATTTAACTGAAAAGTTTGATCACCAAAAAACCCACCAAATCCTCCCTTATTCATCAGATTTAATTAATAAAGCAGACAGGGTGAATGGTGCTTTCATATTCCGCTTAACATATATTTCACAATCGAGTAAAGCTCGGTTGAATAGTTTTTCCAAATGCCATTGACCTCCGGCTAAAATGTAAATATATCATAACCTAGAGCTCACAGACACACTAAATTCCACAGACCAACACTACAGACTTTGAAGGTGAATATTTCCATGATTCAAGTAACCCCCTGTTTCAAAACCACTCTTTCTTTTTAAAGTAACCACACTTTAAATATCCTCCTCACGACCCTCAATTTTAAAAGGGCTTACTATAACACTGTGCAATGAAAGGTTAAAAGAAGAAATAAAACAAAAAGAAATTGCTATGCTATTTAGTCTGAAATAAAAACCTTAATGAAATCACCAGTTCGTATGTCCTTTCATCGACATGTTTAGTAAACAAAAAACGCAAGATGTAAGATACCCCTGGGTAAGGGAAACAAAATAAACCCCTGATGTAAACTATAGACGGATATTGAGACTTTCTCATTGTCATTCCAATAACTCTGCAATTTTAACAGATTGTTTTGTAACGTACAATTTGAATACGGAGGTATAAACTTTGACTGATCTATAATTACGTCTAGATTTTCTTGTCCTCACGGGGGGTGGGGTAAGCTTTTCTTGTTTAGAGCCAAATAAAACGTAGAACCTAAAGAAAATGATCATTCAAGCGTGGTTCAGGAGGTTTACAATTTAGTATTCTCATTCAAACTTAGCAGCACAAAAAAGCATAGAGATGTATTGAATAAAGTCACTTCCATCATGCTAGATCTGCGAGTAGATCTGTAAGAACGTTGAGGGACCACCTGTTTTAACGCATCAATTTGCAACGTCATTCAGTTCTTTAATTTAAGTAACTGAAAGTAGAACTTAGAACAGAAAAGATCCTGAGCAAGATTCTTATGGATCAAAACATTGACCCTTCCTGCATATTAAATATATTGTATGGGAGTAAAACGGTAGTTTTCAGACTTTATTGTTTGTAATAGGATTTCACCTTTTGGTCCTTCGCCTACCAAGAAAACACTGGATGTATGTACTAAATTATAGGAAGTTCATGCCATTGGCTGTTTGCCGTGTTCATAGCCAGTCTACTTTGTAAAAAGGAAAGATTCAGTTTCATGAACGTCATGGGTGTGATCTGTGTCATAAGTTTTACGAGAGGGGCATTCCTGATGTCAATAACTTTGTAATGACTTTGAACAAAAAGCCAGGACGCTGAGTCTAAAGACGTCTACTGTTAATTCAGAGGAAGTACTCCAGCATTTTAGTCTCAAATGAAAATGGGAAATTTAAATGGTACACCTCTCAAACTGTAATACATTTTAGGTGAAAGCAAAGATGTGGTGAAAATGTGTGCAAGGCAATACATAGCTGGATCAATGGGTCAGAAAAAATGAATTAAGGGATAAGCCCTGCTGACTCAGGAGGGTTAGAGGTTGAAATAATACCGTGGGACAGGTCTTCAGAGCAGGGGATTACCAGCTGAGTCCCTTCTCATCAGCTTTCACCTCTCCCAGTGTTGTCCCAGAAATCGCATGCATAACTCAGGATTAGTGGATGGATTATACAGTGAAAATTATGCATTTGATGACCGGCATAATAACCAAAATGACAAATTCCCAAGATCTGGAGTTCTGGCCATTTTGTCAGTGCATTTCGTTCATCTGGCCACAGGGTGGTCAGGTGTCATTAAATTTTTCCAGTTAATACGATTCTGGAATGCTTACACAGCAAGAAAATTCTTAAAACAGGAGAAAGTCCTAGGAATACTTTATACTGAAGGGCTGTAAAAAAAAACTGTATACAGAAGGGTTTTTTCTTTGTGGGGAGGGGGGGGGGGGGGGCTGATCCATCACATTATTTTAATGAATAAATATCAAGCAAAACTGCAGTTCTTTCAACTTGATTTATGGAAGATCTTACATCCATGTCAACAATGTCAACAATTATTTAATTTAAACTAATAGATGTTTATATCAGCAACGGAAAGCTTGTTTGGGGGTGTTCATTCAGGGCGGAAAGATGGGCCATTTGATGCCATAACCCTGATCCAAAGGATGAGAAATAATGAAAAGAGTTCTCTCATGACTATGAAATTAGATATCAAATCCTCGAAGGAAGCCCATAAAAACAAAGAAAAAAAAAAGACATGTTATTTACTTTTTGCAACCTGTTAAATTACAAATGATGCTTACACATTGTGGCATAACAGTGGATAGGAAATATATGTCCTGCCCCTTTAAGACCAGCCAGCCTGTCATTTAGTGCTACCAGCTGATTGTCAAGGGCCCTCAGCTATGTTATTTGTGCAGCTGGAGGCAATGGTTTAATCAGCCACAGTATAAATGGCGGAGTGTTTATTTAGTCTGGTCCTGTATAAGTCTGGGGAAAACGTCGGTGAAGTTTGGAACTAATTTGGGAGAAATTAGTGTAGGAAAGATAGTGGGTGTTTTTTGGGGGGTTTGACCTTTTTCTTAATGAGAACCTGATTTGAACACAACATTTTTTAGACTTTGGCTTTGGCTACCTTTTTATACCTCTGCTCAATAAACAGTGTTTCTTTTAAAATACTTTCTCCGAATCTTTTTGCGACTCAGCCACACGCCCTTACACCCAGGGGGTGGTTACAACATGTTTTACAACATTTTTATTCAAAACTTGAATGCTTAAATTAAACACTTACAGCAGTGAGCGCTTCTGGATAATTTTCTATTTGGACATCAAGATGACGCAACTTTTTCTTCGTAGAATTCCTAAAGCTCTCATCATAGACAGTTTGATACTAGGACATCCTATAGAGCTCTATCTTTGCTTTGGGTCACTGAATAAATTGAATTTAGAATAGAGCAGTTTTCTTTTCTCAATTTTTTTTCCTGCAGTTGTGACAACCTGCCCATGAAATTATGCTGCCACCGCCATGCCTGACAGTACTGGTGATGTTAACTGTGTTGGGCTTGACCAAAACAAAATTTTCCACGTTTGTTTTTTTATTACTTAAGCTGTTTAATAATTGTTTTGTTTTTTTGTAAATGGCTTCAAACTGTCATCCAGGACAGCTTTGTGGAGTCACCAGAATATTGTTAAATGGTGGCTTCATTTCCGCTTCTTTCTTGCTGCCCGACTGCTAAATTTAAATAAAGAGACAGTGACATTTTTAATACATTCCTTATTTTCCTCTCCTGATTAATCAGTGCACACGTGGCTAAGAGCATTCAGAGGATTTTCAGAGAGTAATGTCCAACCTATGAATACGGTTAAGGAAGAGATGCGGGTTGCCTTAATTACAGGGTACCTAGTTTGGGACTGAATGTTTTCAGGTTGATCTACTTTAAAAGCATTCATCCGCTTTGCTGTTTTCTTCTGCCAGCAGCGCAATAAAAATCTTTCAATCTGAAACTGCACTTATTGTCCCTGAAATGGTTTGTTTGAAGAAAAAATTCACTTTTTGCCACATACATTAGAAATGCAAAATTCCGAGTCCATCAGGCACAAATCTTTGTACAAAAAAAGGCAGCATCCATTTCAAAATTACTTGGTACTTTATCTCTGCTGAGCATGGCACTCTCATGCAGGATAACAGACCGACATTATACAGTAGTGCACTAAGTAATTATTTTAACTGACAGTGTTGAAAGGCTCTCACACAATTCTATAACTCTATGTTTTCCCAACACAAGTGACAACGTGGATTACGCACAGAACTATTTTGTTAGTGAGGTATGGAGTGATATTTGAGAAATTGGGGGACCACGCAGATTCTGAATCAACGTTGACATATGGTGCTCAAACACAACTATATTACTATGCTATACATTTTTATTTAAAAATCATTAAAATACAGAATATAAGACTATTATGCAACTTAATAATGTTCGCTTTGAGAAAAGATTTTCATTGGCTTCGGTTTCAAGTGCTGATAAACCAAAACAGTGAAACAGCCTTCACAGGAATACATTTCTATAAGGTGACACTTCTTAAACACTTCAATTCAAACCCATAGCAGCAGTGTTTTGTCTCTAAGCACTAGCAGCATCAACATAACCACCATTCATTCAACGCTGGGAACAATGGTGTTAGGCAGTGAACCTGAGCACACAGCTGCTGTCATCCAGTGGTGGGTCCTCAGCACAATGCCCCCTTTCATCCGGTGTTTTCTCCTGTTCTTACACCAGCGCAATGAGGACATTTCCCACAAAGCCTCCTGCTTTGTTTCATGACATGTCTGCGCTATCCTGGGCGTTCCATCCTCCCAGCTGTTTACGTTGTGCATTGTGAAAATGTGCAGCGATAATACAGCCTCGCGGATTAAACCACCCTCATCCTGGCAACGGGACAGGCTCCTTTGCATGTGGCAGGTTCCATCTGTCATGTTAGTCTAATATGAGCAATCTCGCCCCTCTGGGCTGGTGCAGGGAACCAAGATTATGTAATGCCTAACTGATGATGTCATGCCTAACTCTTCCAAAAGACTCCATGCACTCTTACGGGGACTGACAAGCTATGATAGCTTGAAGCTGAGTGCAATTTAAAGCAGGTTTGCATTACATCTGGGTGGCACGGTGGCACGATGGTTAGCGCTGCTGCTTCCCACTGCCAGGGGTCCTGGGTTTGAGTCCTGGCTCGGAGTGCCCTTTCTGTGTGGAGTTTGCAAGTTCTCCCCATGTCTGTCTGGGTTTTCTCCCACAGTCCAAAGACTTGCAGGTTAGGTTCATTGGCCATGCTAAATTGCCCTGTAGGTGTGTTTGTGTGTGCCCAGCGATGGTCTGGTGTCTCCTTGCCTTGTGCCCCTATGCCTGCTGGGATCAGCTCTGGTGTCACCACAGTGTTTAACCCTCACCAGGATAAACAGTTTTGAAAATGGATGGATGTATTACATCGTCTATGTCTTTCAGAACTTCATCTGCAGAGGAAAATTCCAGCAGATGGGACTGTTGGAACTTAATCTCAAACCCTAGCATGATCTCCAAGATTATCCATCATTTTTAGATCATTCATAAAAACCTAAAGCCAGCAACCTAAAGACAATGCAGTGGTATATGCATATTAAGCAGCAGAAATTATTTTTTAAAGGTCTTCCTATGATATTTTAGGTTTGCTCCTCCACATTGCTAATCATTAATTGTGCAATTGCCAATGCTTAATCCAGTTTTTAACAATTTCTCAAGTGGGATAGCTGGGGCGTACTGCCTATTCATGATATACATAAAAAATATATTCAAATAATTTGCCCGAACTCTAGATGTGGAGTTATGTGGTCTATTTCACATATTTCCCATATGGAGCAAATAAGTGTCCCAGGGGAAGATTGATTTAGTATTTGTTGATCCATTAATTTTCTGCACCAGGCAGAATTTAGATTATCTGCCAGGCCTTAGGCCCCCGAAAGACCAGGAAGAATGCCTACCTGGATCCCATCTCTTTTAAAAAGGGACTTGGTTTGCCTTTGTTATCGTACTGCAATCAGGTCAGCCTAGCGCACAATCTCCTCGTCCACTTTCAATTGGACGCTGGGAGCAGGGAACAAACAGCAATTATTGACTTCTCTAAATATAAGCCAAAGATGCTGCCAGGGTCAATTGCCATTATCCCAATGCCCATCACCCTCATCTAGGCAACATGACGTAACCGAAACACTGGATTTCTACTGTCGTTGAATCCTACACATTGAAAATTGAGTGCGACCTGTGCTAGCTGTTAGAGTCACCTTATCCGTAGAACTCCAAAGAGACAATTTAAATGGTCTTATTTCTTACCATCTGTTTTGAAGAAAACTAGTATCTTAGCAGTGTAAGCCAGTGGACCAATTGCTATGGGAGAATACTATTACTGAATCTTAAGTTTAATTACTTGAGTTAATTTTAGACATAGAAGTAAACATTGCCATATGGGCCAGCAGCTATTCAAAAGTAGCATTATCTTTAACTTACAAAATTTATAAGTTACAGATACAAAACAGTTACTTTCCACACAAAATTAATACGAAGATGGTTATTTCCATCTGTCTGAAACATTAAATATTACGGCATAGAGAATAGAATTGTCCTTACTCTACTGACCATAACTACCTAGGCGACCTAATTAATGTCTACTTAATGAATGGTGTCATTGTATTCTGAGGTGTCTACCTAAAACAGTCTGTGCTTTTGTATTAAGAATAAACATTTTAAGTAACCCTGAAAAGCAGTGGTGTCACTTCTACAGATGAGGACCATTTGTTGTGTACAAGAACACATTTTAACTTTATTATAATGATTACATCGGTAGATCATTAATTAATTAATTAATTAGCACAAACAATAAAAATTGACCTCTTTAGTAGTTCCACTTTGCAGTCCAAGAGAGAACCACATTCTGCAGCCCTGGGTCCAAAACCGTTCTATAGGTTAATATTTTGGTTGTCGGTAGAATGAAACGGTAAATAAACTTAATAAGGTATTTTTAAGGCAGCCTTTTCAAAATCATTTCACTTAAGGTCTCCTGGAAACTGATTCACCTAATTAAGGGGGATCCTTAAGTTTCAAATGACAAAAGAAAAGGTGGAAAAACAGCAGATGGTCAATAGTGATTCCAAACTAGCACGAGGTTTATAAACACAGAGAAAGCATTCTCTGGTATTGCTGCAAGTTCTATATCTCTCCGAGTTCTGCCCCTCAGATGAGGCCAGCAGCTATCTTTAAGCTGTATTTTTGTTTAAAAAATTGATCATTCCAATTATGCAGTAAACCGAGCATGGTCAGTCACACCTTAAATCGACACGATTAGGACAAAAAAATCGTATTTCTTATTTCTCGTCTTAGGCACTTTCATATATATTGTTGGATCTGACTGATAATGTAACAATTGTGCGTTGAGGGGTACCAGACCTGTGAAAGTTCCCATGTTGCCTGAACATGTGGCACTTGGAATGACAACCTCCAACGAAGGAAATCGCTTAAGACACTAAACTGAAGAAAGTATCTCAGAAGATAAGAAATACAGACAATTTTTACACAAATGCATTTACTTCAAAGGGATTAAAGCTCTACTAATAACCTTTCGGATAACGACGTGGGGAAGAAGAAAATAGCGCCAAACCCATAAATCCTTGTTGCTTTCATCGAAAGGAAATAAATTTTCCATGGTTCTCTCACCAAGCTAGGGTTGGATCCATGGATCTCCACACACACACACACACACACACACACACACACACACACACACACATTTTAGCTCAAAGCCAGATAAGTATATATCTTAGAAACCTTCTGAGACTTTTTAAAGATCTACAGTGCATTACGGATTATTCTGTCCAAGCAAGAAAAGGTAGTCCTATGACCCCAAGAGTTTATGGTCTTCCATCTTTGGCCCATCTCCAAGACTTTTTTCACCCAGACATATACCATTGTATAAAGTTTTTTACATTTGCATGGTGGCTTTGACATAAGATCAATAACTGGTTTATATATATCTGCGTTATAACGTTAATACCATCTCATCAGGTTGTTTTTATTCATGTATATTTTGCTTTGCACAAATTAATTCACAACCCCATCATTTCATAAAACAACATTACTTACACGTCAATGTGTGTTATTCATCTCTTCAAAGAACCAGCTGAAATCACAAAACTGCAGAACTAAATAAAACACAGGTCGATGCCCATGCATTTTAAAGCGATAATCTTATGTAGAGGAATTATGTGCAGCTGTATAACGTGTATTCTACGTTAGTGTTGCTCGGAGGAAAAAAACTGCTTTAGCACAAAGAGCCAGATGTCATATTTATATAGCATCTATATTACATAAAATACATGAGATAAAACTCCATTAATCGATTTTTGATGGACTACGGGCCTAGACACAAGAACAATTAAGGGGGACTCCAATCTAGATTTGGTTTCTAGCGCTATTTTTTTCTTTCTTTTCTATAACAATGTACGGTTTTTCGGCATGAGAATAACTTACCAGTCCGTCACAGTTGCTTATAGCGACTGAACCTTCCGGCATGTCAGTTACATCCCCATTGAAAACGCAGTCTCCATTAATACGTCCCTTGGCCTTTTCTTCGAAGTCTTCTTGCCATTCCACCAAAGCACCAGGAGCAACGAGCCTTCGATTTGCTTTTAGGCGTAAGTGCAATTCCTTCCCAAAAACGGTGACATTGAAAAACAAGTGCTGACCAGTTGAGGTGACAGAAGGGGTCTCGGGGGCGCTGCGGGCTACCCGTTTATGTACATGAAGCGAACCGCCGCCTTTGCTTCCAGTTGCAGCAGAGACCACGTGAGAAATATACCGGCCCCGGGAGTCTGTACTGAATGGCACGATAAGACCATATTCACTTAACTTTCCAGAGAGATTGGCTGATGGAACAAATATTGAAGAAACACAGTCACTGAGAAAAACGTGCATCAGTAGTAAGCATTTTAAAAAATAACAGGCATTTTTTTCCCATAAAGAAAAGTAACACTAAGGCTAAGAAGATGCAGTCAAAATTTATTTTAAAAACAACAATTAAATGTGTGGCAGGTAGTGTTCTTTTGTCTATTTGCAATGTATACATGTAATATGATAAATGCTACTATTCAGCGCGTGAGTGGGAATGGCTATAGTGTGTCTCCCTGGACATTGGATTGTATTTTTAAAACAAAGAAAACCCTACATCATCATTTGGACACCTGCCAAAGTAAGGTTCCGGTCAAGGTGTCTTTGGGGCGTAAAATTACTAGAATGAACTTTCCGTGGTGAACCGTAATTTTCTCCAAAATGAAAGAAAAGGTTATGTAATGAGTCTGTTTCTCAATGTTGCATTCCAATAGACTCCAAACGATTCAATGTAAAATAATCAAAGATTATAGCATAAAAAATAAAAAAAAACTTACCATGGGACTTTGCAGCGTGCCTATAGTCCAAGAATATGAAACTGGTTAAAAAGTACATAATTATATAAATATAATCCATAGCGAGCGCTTAAATGAAATTAAAAGCTGCCACTTCAAACCAACTGGATTTAAAGTTTTCTTTTTGGTTTAAACTGTGTTCAATTAACCTTCTTCCTGGACCCACAGTTTACGGGACAAACGCTCAATCTGAAGTGGCAGCGAAACTGCCAAGCATTCTGAACGTCACCCTAAACGTTAAACTGACGGATATTCATAAGTTGTTCCAATCTTTTGGCCTCTGTTGAACTGTGCATAAGCCAGCACAGCCCCATCCATTTAGGAAGGGGGGAAAGACGCTGCAGAAAAAAGTGCTGATGACGACATCTCTCGACTAATCACAGAGTTCAGAGAAGTTAAGATCTTCACGGCAAACTGAAAGTCGAACTCAGTTTAGCTTTTTATGGATACACTCTGTTGCTAAGGAAAAGAAGTAGAAAATGTGCATTCTGCTCGCAAAGTCCACGAAAGTAGACGTTTACGCATTAACAGGCGTGAATAAGAAACATATATCGCCCACTATTACGCATTGCTGGTATGACTTGCTTTGTATTCAGTAGCCGCAGTCGCTCTCTCTCTCCTGAACTACCAGTCACCACTAAACTAAAGCCACAGTGCTAATGGAGTCACGATGAAAACAAGTCATGAAAAATTATGACTGAGGAAATAACTCTAGACACGCTCATAAGACTATTTAACTTTTACGTTTCTTACTTGTAGTTGTGTTTAAACTTTGTAATAATCCCAACAGTTTACGCGTAAAAAGCGCTTGAATTTGCCAAATAACATGCATTGACCATCGCTGTGTGATTGGTTAGTTAGTCTTATAGTTTTTTTTCCAATGCACAAGTAAATACTTACTAATCCAGCGTGGGTTTCTGATGTCAGACTTTCCTACCTTTCGTGTTTATGAGTGAAAAATAAATTGTTCGAATAAAATAAATACCTTGTCAAGTTTGTTATCCACAAAATTAGAAGTTTTAAATTCAAGGTGTGTATGTCATTAGTTCTTGTATACCATTTTCTGAATCAACGCTAGTAGGAAATGAATGAATACTTCAATGGTAGCACCGCCTACTGGGGAAGTTTTCGGAATGCACCTTTGGAATGGGTTTGGAGAAAAGTCTTACCTTCCTGTCCGTCCTTTCAAGTTCAAGTACGAGTTGTCCTTTTTCAAATAAAATCATTACAACTTCTTTCAATATTTATTTGGATTGTGTGCCACCTTTTTAATACTAAAATATAATTGTTATAATTTTTTTTATGATATATAGTTTATTTCTTTATTTACATTTGCTTGATTAAAATAAAGTTCAGTTTGAGTTCAGCATAAATTCAAAGGGATTCACATTTGCTAGCTGTACAAAAATCCACCAAATAGAAGGGTTTATACAAACCTGAAGATGTCAGTATTACATTTGTCTAACTTTAAAGAGCAGTTTCACTGCTGTCATATTCTTCAATATTTGTGTAGGATTTTATTGGGCATGGTATAAAACAGATTGACAGTGATTTTCACAAAAGAATACATTATTGCTCTTCAGTCAATATATATGAATGTGGTTATTTGTATATTGTTGTAGTGTTCAGAATGTGTGCATTAATGCAAACATTAATATTTCCACAAAAATGTCCAATTATAGAACACTTATTTAATATAACCCACATTTAGCTTTGATCTAATGGTGGACTTTTAAAATGAAATGGTCCCTCTCCCTCAGTTTGGTAGAAGAAGAAAAAATAGCCTTAATTTCATCAAATGCTTACTGGTGTTGTTTTCATGGTCATTTAAGCAATCCACAAAATCAAGTTAGTCTGTGGTCGTATATCTGTGATGAATCCCGAGTGTGTCAGACTGGTGAGTGTATTCCCACCGGGGAGCATTAAAAGATGATTAACCTGGCCCCCATCTACACACACACACGCGGTATATCAGATCACTGCATCAGTGTACATTCTCCTCAACTAGGAATGGATAGGAATTTCACAGGCAACATAGAGATGACAT
>JAOYSI010070677.1:43172-56876 GCA_025775065.1 Hiodon alosoides
ATCAGATCACTGCATCAGTGTACATTCTCCTCAACTAGGAATGGATAGGAATTTCACAGGCAACATAGAGATGACATATCTCATATCTCATGTGTTAGGTCTACCAGAGCATGAAGTTTGTTTACAAACTGTACTTAAACAGCCTTATGCTTAGTATGGCCAATCCAGCACAATGCTAGTTTGAGAATAGTCAAATTGGCAATCAGTTATGGTAGATAAACACATGGTGAGAATGTATGCTGTGGTAAAGTGTATAGAGTAGTTTTTTTAACAGCTGTGGTATACATGAGAGCTCCTGTGATCTACGTCTGCCTTGCAACGCTGAGAAGAAGCAGTCTTCAGATTTTTACGTCCTTCAGGTTACATCTGCACAAAGGGTTTTTCCTCCTTCTTTTTTTTTTGTACCTGAACAAGCCTCACAACATGTCTACGGTCAATGAAATTCTCAGGACCTCCCCGGCGCTTCCATTCTGTCTGTTGGTCATTTTCTTCATGCTCCAGGGACGGTCAATGTACAACAGGTGTGCATTTAAATTGTGTTTATTCCCAAGGGCTGTACATACAGCTGATTGTGATCCAATGCATGGATCCAATTAGCAACAGAAACTACTCACATTAGAGATAGATGGAAACAATTAGCTGGTTCATAAGATGTTTAATGTGAGAAGTTTTTATTCAGGGCCTTGATACAGAAATCACAAAGTCAAAAGTTAAATCCAAATCGCCAACCTTTTTTCCTCTGAAGTCAGCTGTTCCAGCCACAGTCTACAGATGTATTCAAGAATAAGAGATAAGTTATACCAAGCCACCTACATCCGCAATGATGTTATCTTACTTGCATATGTTACATATGTTTAGCTTCCAGGTACAGTGTGCTTATTTGATATCCCTCACCTTGACAAGAATGACAGCCGTGCAATCATGCAGTAATCATACATTTATTATACAACAGTTATGCAGAATATGTAAATAATCTCTCTAAGGTATAATTGTCTTTTTTTTGGTAAATCAGTGAACAGAATGAAGTGATCTGAAAACGTTTCCTTTCGCTGAACAGAGAAATATGATCACCCAGCAGAGTCTGGTCAGTTGGTGTCATAGTTTATTCGACAGAGAACACCGGCACTCGCCACCATTTAGCTATCAGTCTTTGCAGTAGTGAACCGTCTGCTCTTGAACGGTTTCTTAAATGATATAGTTGGTTAGAACATTGGGTCATCTGCAGAACAGAAACGACACAATCCTTGACGAGGGAAGCCGCAGAACACGTAGCGCTGGGAAAAAACGCAACCGTGAACACACCCTGTGCGTGTGTGCTGTAATGTGGGCATATACTCCCAGCATGCTGGGACAATATGTTACTTTTCATCTTTCAAAGCCGGAAGACGTAAAGCAGCTGCACTGTTGAGGGCCAGTTTGAGTCCCTGCTGAGTAACAACCAGAGTTTGTGTGCATCTGAAAGACTGATGTGGGCGAAAGCTGTTGTCTGAAAGAGTCGAAACGTTTTAAATAAAGATATCTGGAATAACGGAAACCGCTAGGCACTTTAATGAAACTCAACTTCCATGGCTGTCAAGAACACAAGATTTCTAGCACAGAATTCTTTCGGTTGGTTCCTGGGGTTATACAACAGTAGACGTAAACATTAAATTAGAGACGACGCTATATTGTCGTTTTTGTTTATTACAACAAATAAGACTCGGGTAGACTTCCTGATATTTTTTAATTTTAAAGATTAAAAGGAGTGAAATGAGAATCTGCTGCACCCCTGGTCAAAGCTCAGACACGAGGCAGCGAGCCTGCGCTCTTAACGACTCCTCTCTCATCTCTGGAGGAAGCTTTCAGACGAAGTTCATTACATCCCCTCTGGCCAGATACCCCTCAATACAGCCCTTTGTTTTTGTAATCTCTGGATCCTTCAGAAAAGCTAGCTTGAGTTACATGTTAGAATATCACGACGAGTTTGGGAGGCATATCAAAGCACAAAGCCGCCATATCATCCGACTGTGGTCTTCATGTCTATGGCTTATCTCGACCCGGAGTCAAGCTGGCCACATATTCAAGATGAATGGCTTATCACACAGCCTGGTGAGGCTGTATAATACATTAGGACTAGCAAGCGTCTGTTTTCCTACAACAGCCCGCCGGAAATAATACAGAGAAAAGAGCATAATATCGAGGTTCACGTTTCCAAAAGCATATCGCGTTCCCTGGTCGTCCAATTTCAGTCTCGTTTTCACACAAACATGTCCTAGGTGCGATTAGCACTGTCCCTGGCAATCCGTTATTGCTTAAAGATGCTCTTTAAAAATATCCGGGGGGAAATGTCAGCAAGCTGGACATTACATTGTATATCTAAACCTGGAATATTACAGACTCAGTTGGGCATGACTAAACCCTTTAGCCGTTATAAACTACAAAGGTCCTTTAATCCATACCACTTGGTTTCCGTTTTCATTAATCCAGGATAGCCCGCAATGTGATAAAATCCTAACAACTTCCGTACTTAGAGATAACCCCTTTATGCACTAGAGAAGCGGGAAGTGATCTGGGATATCAGCCTTTCAAAGCTGGACAGCACAGGCGAAGGGAAGGAGGCCTCATTCTGACGCACCGGTAAACTTTCAACGAGACAGAGGAGAATTATCCTCCTGTGATGCCTCAAATGTCTTCAGTGCAGCTCCACTGGTTAAAGTGGGTATTTATTTTCCAGCAGTACTGAATTTTTTTTTTTTTTTATTCAGTAATTTGACCATAAATCCAAGTCTTAGTGTTCTATCATTACTGAGATTAAGTAAGGGGAACAAATTGTGTACATTTAAATAGTTTTACTACTCTGGGCAGTCAGCATTCGCGGGTGGGATAAAAAAAGAAATTGTTTTCTTCACTGGAAATCAAAGGATAGTTTTAGGGCTCTTTGAGGCATCCGTGTTCATAATGAGCTATTACATCCGTACAGTTTTCGTTCAAAGCCACACGAGAAAGAACAACGTGAAGACTAACCTAAGGTCAACAGGACATACGGATGTGTAATTGATGGTGCCACACGGAGGAAGATTCCAGGACGAAAAGGGGAGGAAAAGGAAGTAGGATGAACCTAAAAAGGAAGACGGCCATTATCCCAATGCCCCTTATCTAAATAAGGAACTCCTTTGACATTGGATAACATTCACTGGTCACGTTCTGTGTGTGTGTGGCGGGGAAATAACTTCCCTGGAAAATCTCAATCTACCCATCCGCAGTGGAAATTGTGATCGCAGGCCGGGTTTCCATACAGTTCTTTGGTAGGCGACGTCAGGCCAAACTTTATGTTGGCCAGAGTTTGCCCAGGAAACTTGCAAGGGCTACAGATGAAGTTTGAGCAGAAACCTTGTGTAGAAAATGAGAGGAATTAAAATAAACTTATTTTAAAGTTATTTTGGCAAATGTAAAAATAACGGCAGTCTAACTTTGTCCTCTAAGGTCAACCATAGGATAAAGAAATGGGAATTATTTAACTTGACTACATAGCGGAAACAAGTATTGCTGGCGCATAAGAAATATGATGGCACAGTGGAATGCAAAATTGCTGTTACATTTTGACGGTTTATTTAGCCTCAGAATATAAACGAGACAATGCAACATTAAAACAAAATACAGAGGAATGCAATTCCCAATACAACCTTGCATTTCCTAAAAGAGCACAAAGCATTTCTACAAATCAAAAAAATGTATTAGCTTTAAAAAAGGCACTGTATTTCTGTAAGTGAAAGTATACAGTTCATTAAGTCAAACTTACATTTTGATACAATTGCCCCTCCAACAGAGGAAATTATGCAAAACAGAAAGACATTCATCCGCAATTAACGTCACAGCAGCCACACGTATCGATACGTCAAGTTTCTTTCTGAATGTGATACAAAATCTATTTCAGTAAAATTGAACGAGGTTTAAATTAAATAGCAATAAATCAGTGGTTTCCTAGAGTTAATACAATGTACAAATGTGGTGCTGACGATATGGAGAATACTGTAAAAGGCAAATAAAATTATCTTACAACCAATCCTCATAGCCATATAGCTTACAAAAACACATTGTAGAAATAATAATTTAAAAAAATTACCTGTAACTAAATCCTTGAAAAATACTGTATGGGAAATCTAACCACTAATATGGAAACATTATTATAATTTTTTTTTTAAACAGTGTTAATTTTACAATGCATAGTATATTTAAGGGATAAGAATGCCCCAATTACTGGACCCACATTGAAATTCAACAGACGTTAAATCCACTGTATGATCTGAAGGAAGTTGCCACCAAATTAAGATAAATCACACCTGGGTTGTCTTGTATATTGAGCACACATACAACCTGCGTTGCGAAAAAGACAATTGGGCTTGGATACCATGTCCAGTAGAATTATAATATTCTAACTGAATCCATATTACATAGGCTCTCCCTGGTATGTACCCTGTGATTGTGAATGGGCACTTATTATATTCGACAATAAACAGCTGACAAATGGAACTTTCCCTATAATCTTATGCTACGTCGACAGTTTCCAATGATCGGAATCGTGGCATGCTCCACATTTAAATTCCTTAACTGAGACCTATGACATCTTCGAGAAAGCGGGGTTCTTAATGGTCAATGACTAATGACGTCAACTGCTGCTTGTTAATAGTCGATTAACATAAAACCATTTTCTCAGAGCTGTTCTTGGAAATCCCAATCCCAGACAAAATGGGGCTACTTTAAATTGATTTTTTTTTTTTTACTTTATCCAGCCAATCGGGAAACTTCATTCATTAGGGGGTAAAGGCACATTCCCCCCGAGCACAGACTGAGCCTGATGAGCTGGAATATCATTAATAACTCACATCACTAGTCGATTGCGAGGGCATAGAGACCAGGCATATACGCCTATCATCCTCCCCACATGTGCAGATGGGAGCCACAGTACAGAGACACTCGTTCTGCTGGTAAACACTATAGACAATTGTCTGCAGTGATTTGCGCTGAATGTTAAATCTGGAAGAAAATACTACTGAAATAGATTTTTGATAAATGTCTGCTCTTTTAATACCTTGGTTTTATGGTGGCAAAAACCTCTTAATGGACTGATTTAATTAATTTTTTGTTTTCAACATGAACATAATATCAACTGAACATAATACCAATTATTAATGTCAATTGGAAGAGCTTTACTTATTTATATCTTTAATTGCTATCTGACAGTATGTAAATATTAGTTAACATTAATCACACAAAAAAAAAACTACTGTAGTTTTCACTACACACTAAGCCGGAAGTTGATGTTTAAGATGTCTAATATAGTCTCAATATTTTGATAATAATACAATTACATTTTTAACGCTACAAATAAAAATAAAATGTTAATATTGACGATTGCCATTCTCAGTATTTTTATTTTGTTCAATTTATTCTTGGAATTTTAACACAATGGCCATAGGACGGTGTAAAAGGCTTCTTAAATACAAAGCCTTTAACCTGATCAACCAACAGACTCAGGTTTCAAGTATATTCAACTGCTTTCTTGAATTAAAAAAAAAAAAAAGGAATTAGAATCTGCAATCTGAAATAATATTCATACGAGTACAGGATGAAGCAATAGCTACAGTTAAAAAAAAAAACTAAATAAAAAGCAATTAGACAAAGAATAAAGACACACGGAGCCCACACAGATCCTCGGTGGAAGCTCGGGACCCACTAGAAACTAAACAGAAGAAACTACAATAACCAATGTACATATTGAGTGCAATGGAGCTGCATATTTGACTATGTATTATGACTTTGCTTATGTAATGCTATGGTTGTGTATATACAGTAAAAAAAAACAAAAAAAAACTATCAAACAGTAAGCCAGAGTTTCCTAATCAGGTCTAACATTATTTAGAATGAACCAGGTTCCATGAAGAAGCGATATTGTTTCTATCAAACAGGAAAAAATAGAACTTTGTTATTCATAGAGAGACGTGATAAAAACCACACAAAGTATTGTTTAAAGTATTTAAAAAAACAAAAAACATAAGAGGTCCAACTGATCTCAAATATTAAAATTTTACTAAAAGGTGACTTCACTGTGGTAAAATTCCAGCACGGGTATTCCTTCATGAAGAAGCACATTTATTATGTAGAACCAAAGATCACAGGCAACGCCTTCATTACCATTAGGTGAGCAGGAAATACTAAGACTGAGAACAAATTGAGGAATATTCGGAACACGTATCCTGCATAATTACTTAAAATAAGAAATCGGCCATTGAAATAATCATTTATAACAGTAGACGTTCTACACTGGGGGGGGAAACTGGGGATTGTACTGCTATACTTTATAGGTATTCTGAAACGCACAGGATAACGCAGATGATGTCGGACATCGCACAGTGACCTTTCCTCAGATGAACTCCCCCCTGAAAGGAAGCGGGTGGACGTTCTGCTGTTGCCAACGACAGCGCAGCCGGCCAAGCGGTGTGTCCTTGGGGTTTTCAAACTCAGAGAAGCCAAGCTGGTTGAGAATGTTGTAGACCCCGGCCCGGGCAGCAACCTGAGGGAGAGAACCGCACAAAACACACACGAATAAAAACATACATTGTCTTTTAAGACTTTTTAAAATATTTCAAACTGAAAAAATGAAGAAGAAAAAAACCGCGACACGGCCAGCCAATAAGGATATGAGTCACCTTGGACTGGCAAATACCCTATTATCAAGAAAGCTGATATTCAGGATTTAAAGAAGGGATTACCAAAGCACACAATCAAATGGAAGTGAAACAGAACCATTGCAAAAATCAGGAAAAATTAAGGGGCAGATGACCTTGTAAAAGAAAATGCCCAGTTTAGGTTTAATAAAATGCCGAAAATAACTAGGGGAGTACATTTAAAATAAATAACAAGGTTTTAAAGATGGAAAACCACAGATTTCATCCATATTCTTGGAAAGAAAGAAAAACAAACTGCAAGCAATCTAACACACTGGACATGAATGTATACAAGAAGCAAAGCTTGTCAACATGATGGTATACATCCTGAGGAAAAAAATATTTACTTTTAGATATGCAGCTGGGGGATAAAACTAAAGAATTAGTTTTATAAATTTTTATAAATTAAAAAGGACATATCTTGATTATGTTTCTTTAGTGATAAACACATATTATTCATCATCGCAGAGACAGACAATGCGATGATGAATAATATGTCTTTATCACAATTAACTCATCCCGGATTCCACGGGCTTGCTTTTAAGGTAAAGGAAGAAAAAGTAGCGCCTGTGAACACATTGAGCCCAGTGAGACGGAGTTTGCGTCTTCGAATCCAGCCAACGTCATTGGCCGATCGCGACCAGGACAGCACAGTGATGGCACACAATTGGCTGAGCACCGGCGGGGCCGGGTGTGGGTTAAACCGGCTTGGGCTTTTCCCAGCTCTTCGCTAGCTAGCGTCTCCTCCCAGCCTCCCAGGCGCCCGGGGGCTGGCAGTACCCAGAGGGCCGTGCCTCCGCTCCATTTCGCCCCGAGCTACGTAACCTGCGGCGTGGAAGTGACGGTTCTCTTCAACACTGCAGGCTACAGTGTGGAAGATTGTCTCTGATCCGCAGGCTAGGATCGGAGACGTCGTTGCACTTCTTCGGCCTCCCAATACACGACGGTGGCACTGGTGGCGAGGAGTCGAGATGCGCAAGCACAATCAGAGGTTCCACATTTGAGGAAAAGTAAATGGGCGGAACAAAATCAAAGAAGAAAAAAAAACTAAAGTCCGGGGGGAGGCCTGGTGATGGACCGGCCAAGTTGAACAGCCCAGATCCCCGCCGGCGACAGCTGGCAACAGCCTGACGTTGAGATATTCCCACCCTGACCGCAACAACTGCCTCAGAAAACAGATTAAACACGCCATGGAGGCTGTCACAGCTTGCTGAGTTTACACCGCCTGCTATTTACATGTCACACAAGGCATTCGTCCCAGCTAACACCACCCAGCAGCATTCTTAGAGGCTGTTACAAAAAAAAAAAAAAAAAAATTCATTAAAATTAAAATTTAAATGTTGTCTGCCAAGTTCAGCTTTATCTGCCAGGGTTGGGGCAAGCTGGTAAATGAAGCTATTTCACCACAAAAGGATAAACTTCCAAATGTATTTGCATCGCATCTTCACATGATCCCCTGGTCATATCACCTTACCTTCCAGACTGACCAAATCAAGTACAAATA
The DNA here is from genome assembly GCA_025775065.1 of Hiodon alosoides. NCBI lineage: Eukaryota > Metazoa > Chordata > Actinopteri > Hiodontiformes > Hiodontidae > Hiodon > Hiodon alosoides. The sequence goes on from JAOYSI010070677.1 coordinate 51,381, forward strand.
CAACTTTTGGCCGGCTTACCAACATGACTGCATTTTACTTTAATCATTTTCTTTTAGTTTGTGAACCCCCTGTCGTCACTGGAAAACATACAATGGGTAGAATCAGTAAGCAGAATGGGTCATGCAGGTATGTTTTAGCCACCCACTGCTTTATCTTGTCTGACACGGTTGCATATTTAATAGTGAAGCCCTAACTCTGTTGAATAAAACATTGTAGAGCAATGGATGATGACAAAGTTGGCAACTTCACTAAGTTTGACCAAAGTCAATGGCTAAGTATAATGATTGTACGCCACCCACTTCCACTTTGTTACTGATCCTGCCTGCAGGGATTTCACTAACTAACTTTTACAATTAATGTTGTGATAAAATGCCATTGACATCAAAACTAAACATGCTCCCAAAGCAATTTGTGTTGATAATAAGATTCTAGGTAAAACAATTAAACTTTTTACTTCTAAACTTCAACAAAACAGAATAAACTCAGATAAAACACTGCAACATAACAAAGGCATGCCCCTCTGGCTACGTGGAGGTGAGGGAATGGGGTTTAAATCTCACCAGACAAATCATAGGTCAATTGGCCAAGCCAGGAGTCAGTTCTGTGGCATTATGGGTATTGTAGTACCATGCTCCCCTTTCTTTGCCCCATATTATTAAGCTGTTCACAAGACACTCTTATGGATATCTACTAAAGCATTCCAGGTCAAGTACCATGCTCAAGGGTACACCCGCTGAGCCAGAAACTGAGTCAGCCAACAATACCTCCAATGCCTTAACTGCCACACCGAATAGATGTCCAGCTCCTATTGTTACAACTTATCCTATTAAAAACAATAAAAACTAGGGAAGGGCAGCAATATTAACTATCCGAAACAATGTTGGGGCCCTACCGCATACGATTTCTGTAAACAGAAAATTTGGATACAGAGAATTATAGCAGCTTTTAACAGTCTTAAGATACAACAGATTTGCTGGGTCCCCATGGCCCAGCAATTGTGACTCTTCAGGGTCATTAGTTTCCACAAATTACCGTTTTCTCCCATCTGTGCAGAAAAATTAAGTCAGAGAAAGTGTGCATCATGTGAGAACAGCTGAACAGAAGTGCCAAAACGCGACAGCAACACTACAGAACTGCACAGAAACTCCTCAGATGCAAGCTGTCTACTTCGGATAACACTCTTCTCAAAATCAATATGTCCACGGAGAGTAAAAAATGTTCAGTAATTAATACGAGAAGGAATTATTGTCCTACAAGACGAGTTTCATTCAGCGAGGTACAAAACGTATGGCTAGCTGTCTTCGATGGAAAAATGAAAAGCACCCCAAAATGGACGTAACGTGCCTGTGGAATGTTACAGGGCACTTCTGACAGGAGGAGCACAGCAGGAACGCACCATCGGCAGATCGCCGCTCGGAGATGGCCAGGTCTCCTGTCAGATTCCCGGATGTCTGCAGGGCTAGCAGCACCGTGGAAGGATTAGACTCTCCTCCAAACTACACCGAACCCCTTATACACGCTGCTTAGCGTTCAGTGTATAAAATAACGGGTTTCTCCAAAGCGAATCGGATCCGATGAGGACGCTGGTACTTCGTGGCAACAAGCTGACATGCACCAGCACACCTGACGATTGCGAGTTTGGATGAAATAGAACACAACTTGTGGAAGAGGTTTGTATTTAGTCAGATTTGCAATGCATTCAGGCTCAGCAGTAAATGGCCCTTAATTCTGTCCGGACAATGGTGGCAGGATTAGTCATTGCCCAAGGCCGCTGCATTTTCTTAATTGTGAAATGGTTTCGGACCATTCCTGATGGTACATATTATCTTGAATGAATGGCACATCATTAGGACCGTCAAAGCCACATACAAAATTAAAGGCCAACTGGAGTTCCCACTAATGCATTAATGCCATTGAAATTACGCATTACACAGAGTACCTTACCATTGAATTTGCATGCAGGTTCTCCTCCTCAAACAAAGCGTGCGACCTTAGTGAGACTAAACTCTTAAAAGTTCACGTTGCGTTAACCTCATCCCACAAATTCTCAAAAGTCTAAATAATGGCGACGACTGAAAAGTAAAACACCTAAAAATATATATATTTTTTAAATACACTGTGCTGACCAATATTCCAGCCAGGGGGTGTACGAGATGGAATCATTGATTTGGAATGCACATAAACTCTGTGCTTTACTGTAGGAACGCAGCTGGCCAAACCAAGCTCGAACGATTAATGTACCAACAAAAACTGAGGTCCCAGACTTGTTGAAGTTCAGCGAGTGTAGAACTGGGTACAATAGAACTAGAATAAGCTTGTAAATTCCAGTGGGAAAATCCAACCGAAACTCTGGTTACGGCTCGCAGCACACAAACTACAGAGCGCAGGGAAAGATCCGTCACTGGCGGGTATCGTTTAAGAATTCACTTTTGACAGATGTGGACTTAGAAATACCTGGTCGTACACAAGACAAATAATGCATGGCAAAACCTGTTGTTCCTTCCTGGTTTGAACATAGTTTTTTCCGAGAAACGCATTCAATGTATGCCCCCAAACAAGGACACATTTAAAATATCACCCTAATCACAGAAACTAAGCCTAATACCATCTTGATCTTGATGTGGTGCACTTTTTAGGTATTCTAACAACTTTCATGAATTTCCTTATTTCAATAAGGCTATTATATTTCTATTACCAGATGTCAACACTTTACAGCAGAAATTCCTGTAAGATGGGACTTTATGGGGTTTACTGTTTTGATGAATATCCAGCAAACATCCACAAATACTCTACATAGATATAACTGCGGGTATGTTACTTTTTTTTTTTTAACGTGCCTACGCTAAAAATTGGGAGTCCATTGAGATAGAGCCAATCAATATGGTCCTGTATAAAGAACAGAAATGGCTGAATGGATCCCAGAAAAAAAAACATTTCCCACACATTACGCATTGGCAGTAAAAAGCAGAGGGGCTGCGGTTTTTAAACTCACAGTAGCTTCATACAGTATTTTAAATCGACTTGACAGATCCTATGACAACATGGGAATTCGGGGAAATTTTATTTTTTTTACTGGGAATATTCCAACCACACAATTATACACAAAACCTTAGAAGTGGCTTTGAGACGCACCTCTTACACTTAGTAATGCTACAAAACAAAATTTTGAGCGGGTTCAAAAAAGAAAAAATTGTCAAGGGGGATTTGGGGTATGAAAAGGCACTTTAGTGATGGACCTGCCTACTACTTCACTATGCGTTAACAGTGAGAAGACAGAGACTGTGCGGCGAGCGTTCTTTGTGCAGGTGTTTGAAAAGGCGGCCTTCACCTCGTGCATCCACGCGCTGAAAGACCGTTGCCAGGAGTCCTTCTTCTCCAGGTGTAGGTAGGTGTTGAAAAGTATGAGGTAAATGTAGCGCTCCAGGTACTGTAGACTCTTCAGCAGCAGCAGTTGCGTCTCCTTCTGCGTTTTGGCGGTTTTGATCTGGGGAAAACAGAAAGGGCCCGCTGGCTTTAGTCTTGATGCCATCGCATCAAAGCGCCACTCCCTTCTCAATTCAGTCAGGTCAATAAGGTGGACCAAGCCTTTAAAAGAAGCGATTACAATATGGGTTTGCATTGCAACACGATTACGATTACAACAGAACCGTCCAATATCAATATCAGTAGTTAAGATGTTAATGAACAGACACGTTATTTTAATGTTATATTTACCTTGTGCAAGGTTGGTCAGTGAGGTTAACAGTGGAAACTAACATCCTCAGCTGCCCATGGTGGCTTATTAAACGGCATCATGGATGTGTGATTAACCAAAGGCTACAGTGTGTTTTCTATGGAAGTACTACAAAAAGTTGGAGGCTTTACAATTGCGAAAATGTATTTTGCCATTTGTGAGTGATCAAATGCTGATGCAAAATGCAATCGTTACACCACTGGCTGTTAAGGGAAACACTAGACAATGTGAATGTAGAAAAACTTGGCCATGGTGTGAAACGAGGGCCCCTCAGAAGAGCTGAACTTCTCTGTCTGTCTATCCACTGAAAAGCGTCAACATCGTTAGCCATTATGAGTGGTCCAGACTGTAAAACTCGTCTCATTCGCCAGCAACCTGAATTCTCCCTAAATACAAAGCGTGCCTGGTGTACTTGGAGTGTACACGTATTCGGTCAAGTCTGAAAAAGCCATTACTTACATTAAAAGACAGGCTGACGTGGATACCACTTTGAAAACGTAACTAAAGGAAAATTACCGTATGCAAGAGCTTATTTCAATGACTGTGGAAACGTCACATGTGTTTTGTATTTCTTTGGTTTTCGGTATTTCAGAACCAGCACGAGGTTTTGGCTGACAACCTCGACCAACAATACCACAATTATGAACAATTCAGAATATTTCTTCCAGGGATTTGTTTACTTCCAGGGATAGTTAAGGGCAAAATACAGGCGCTTTAGAGTCAATGAAAAAAATGCACTTTCAATCAGACAACTGATACCAGCCTTAACCCTATTGCCAATACCAGAACTTTTACCTTGAATTTATATCATTCTTCAAAAAAAAAACAACAACAACTTTAGAATACGCTGTTGTAAATACCAGAAGAACTATATATATATATTTTTTGCAAAGGTTTTATGCCTGTGAAACGTAAACATTTCCAACTGCAGTATGGGAGAAGCGAGCACTGTAAAACCACAGCAGTAAATCACCAGGCCAGGGAACAGGATAGAACGTGCACGTGACACTGGGGGAGAGCAGACGGGCTGGATTCCCCTTCATTAATGCTGACATCAGTCATTAAAAGTGGGTGGTGAGGAAAAGAAGAAGAATTCACTAAAACGAGCCACTCAAGAGCAGGAAAATATTCCCAAAGGCCCTCGATTGGGAGGGGGGTAGGGGGCTGCTCCGTTTCTTTAAAGAAATACCAAAACTAAAAAGGGGAGGGCGTAGAGAGGCCAATGGAAACGATATACAAAAGAAATAAACAATGCCATTACTTCTTTAAATCCTTGGTGCCTCAATGTCTGTGTGCGGTGCTGGTGAACCGTTGTCATTATTTGTGAAGTGCTGTGTACAATGCCTTGCATGTGTCCAATTTATTAAAGGGTGGAGCCATTATTCCTAATACTAGGCAATGTACATAGATATGCTGTAGCCCATTTGTTTGGAGGGAGGAAAATACCCCAAATTATATTCAAATTCTATAATTTTTTTAATAAAAAGGGAAAATATACACATACATACATACATACATACATATATATATACGTACATACATATATATGTACATACATATATACGTACATATATATACGTACATACATATATACGTACATATATATACGTACATACATATATATGTACATATATATACGTACATACATATACGTACATATATATACGTACATACATATACGTACATATATATACGTACATACATATATATGTACATATATACGTACATATATATATACACGTATATATACATATATATGTAC
>JAOYSI010070689.1:2500-12500 GCA_025775065.1 Hiodon alosoides
TCCAACCACCCTTTCAAGAAAATCGGAATGAAAAACACAGTGCAACGGCTCGTGTCCAATGTGACCCGAAGATTCCTGTTTAAACGTTTAAAATCTCCCTTCCCAATGTCTTCCCACACTTACTTAGTTCAAGGTCAAAGGTAGAAGTGAAACTGGAACACGCACACTTTCCCAGCTGATTCAGATTTGGCGGATTAGTCGTCTGCCCTCAGTGCTCAGGACCTGTGCGTCGTCCAGCTTTTAACAATATCCATTTCAAGCGTTCAGTGTGAGTTTCCAGTGACTGTCAGCCTGTCACTCCAGTCCTGCTGTCTTCTGTACAAGCTCACTCCCCATGTCTCTGCCCTCCCATGACTTCCTCTACACTACAGAAATAAAGACGGGGAGAACCCTTTCAGTCTTGAGCCATAGTTTAAGTGGGTTATGATTGGTTCATTCCGCGAACGTGACCAATACTGTCCTATCTTTTATTTGAACTGATGCCATTTCTTTTGACCAATCATGAAGCCCTCGAGAACTCAGAAGTTTAGAAGTGAGCCAACTTGTGAGGCAGACTGCAGCACACAGGTATGAGGAAGGACCGGCTTTTTTCCCCTGGAATCCTCTGCGGTTCAATTAACCGCTGTTTCATTGAGTCAAGAGAGCACCTGCTTCTGATGTCCGCCCAGGCTCCCTTCAGTATAGTAAATACACGCTTCATGGAGGCGTCGCTCACTGGAACGCTGAGCATAAAGGAGACCTATTTGGTCTGGTCAGGTCAGTCGGATTGGCCCTTTATTAAGGTTCAGCTGCTGGTTCTTGGTGTCTGAGATCCTCTTTGATCACGAAAACTTCATTGCAGAGTTCAGCCATGCCAAAACTGTCTTCGAGATTGATGGCAGACGCAGCTGGTGTTGAAGCACGGGACATAATAAATATCCATATTTCTGGATGCTACACTGCCACGTCCCGGAGTCTAATCCCTGTGTCAGGGAGTGCAGTGGCCAATGTGCGCAGCAGTGTTTTTGGAAACGCAGATTGTTCATGAGGGAAAACGTTTCTCTCCCAAACGCAGCACAGTGTAAACTTCGCAAAAAGTTTTGGTATTCTGCTTATGTGGGTATTTCCCACACTTTTCGGTACTTACACGGGTTCTTTGGTTTCGTCGAGGATGCCCCTGACTCAGATCGCATCTTGCAGGTAGCCAGCTGCCAAACTAGTCAAAACTTTTTTGCCAAACTATTTTGGCGGAAGTTGAAAGTAGGCTCAGAGTCTGGGATCAGTGTTGACTTTTACGATTGGAAGCATTGTAAAGGGGAAAGCAGATCATCTCTTCGGACACTGGACAAGTGCTCGCGAATCAGAACCGGCCCCGGTCTTCTGGTCACCATGACTTCCGCCCGTCTTTGCTCAGGCGCCGCTCAGCCAATCGTGTTGCTGCTTTTCTCTCCCAGTTGAAATGAGCTAATGCCATGATCTATATCAAACCTGCGTTTGTTTTCATTTGTGTGGTAAAATTATTATGTAGCAAAGGTCTATGAAGCCAGTTACATGGAAACTTTGCTCCTTGGCTCAAATAAGTAAGGCGGTGGTGTTTATGTGGTTTCAATAATTTTCTCAGTAAACAGGCCAGGATTGGTGTCTGATTGCAGAACCTTTTACTGCCATTTAAACAGAGGAAGTCCATAATACACTTATGCACAAATATAGCACATTTATATTTATTTTTTATCAAAAAGAGCCATATTCACAGTTTCTATGCCCAAATTTTTGTTCCCCCAGAGGAAACAAGTAAAGATCAAAGACACAGGTTGTTGAACAAATAGCACAGTAATTGGCCTTTTATCGCGTTCCAGTTCTGGTGGGGTTTTATGGAGTACTATTTGAGTTTGGTTTGTGTTGTTTAAACATCCAGCTGCATTCACGAATCGTGTGGCAGTGATACCCTGGCGACTGGACAAGCGTGTCCCTTAGAGCTAATAAAAATCTAAATTCTGTTAGAATATTAGAATGAATGCATACCAGAACTCCCTACTTCCAGGGCCAAAAATGTCACCGGGGGCGGAGCTTAGCGCTCTTTATGGTCTGTTGGTGTAGATTACTGCCATGTGGCCTGTCACTTCCTCGGGAAGAACAAAGAGGACTTTAGATGGCACGGTACTGATTTGTCCTCTTTGGAGACCTGAAGCTGTCCGTTTGGAGCAGACCTGGACATCATCAGTGTCACGGTCCATGGCTGAAGAGCCTGGTGTGTTGAGACAACCCCCCTCTTCACCTCATGCTATCTCATCACAATCCCGGAGTCCTCAAGTTCTCAGGTCCCAGAGAGCCATCTGCTCAGGTGAGATGTTCTAGTCAGTCAACCCCCTCGCTCGTTCAGTGTGTGCCCTTAGACTGTGTAAACAGTCATTGGGTCACAACCCGTTTACCCAGAAGAACGTTACGTCCGAGGATCAAATTAATATAGGGGCGCAGTGGTATTATTATTCATTAATATTAAACTAATAACATTTCCACATAGTATCTATGACATAAAGTCACTTCCTGCCAGTTTTGCCAGAGAGTGCTGGCTAACTCTTTTGGCTAGGTTCTCCTTTTGCATCAGTGAAATAAAATGTGTTTTTTTACGACCGTCTTCGGGGACGCTGATGTTTCTATCAAGTTCTGTTACATTCTCGCGCATACAGCTGTCTTTTGGACAAGTTTCACTTTTGACAAATTCCATCTGTAGTAAACAATACTGAGGATTATTATATGCGTATTAGAGAGTTACTCGCAACGTTCTAGCCATTGGCATGGAATTTTAAGTTTAATTCTAAGCACTGGGTCTAAAGATGGAGAGGGGGTTTTGTTTTTACCTGAGGTAGAGAGAAAAGCAAGAAGTTTGTGTTTTTACCCAGAAAGTAGAGGTGGATTGTGTTTCCAGAGATTTATTAATATTTTGGATATACTGCAGGGAATTCTGTCCTGTCATATCCCGGTACATGATTAGAATTTGCTTGAAGATAAAATGTTCACCTTTTTTTAGATTCTGAAGTAAAACAAAAGTTGTTTTTTTGCTTGTTTTGTTTTCCCTCTGGGTATAAGAGCCTGCTTTTTCACACTCTCTACAAATATAGAAACCCTAATAGCACGAGATTGCTTACTGAATGGGCTGCTTTCCCCCCTCTCCTTGATAGGAATGAAAGTGGGCACCATTACTATGAAGTGACTGAATTACAGTTTTTAACAATCTGTAATTGCTGCTGACATTTTTGCCCACACACTTGGGATACTTGTTTAGCAATGTGTTTCACAGAAAGAGGGTACTCTCTCTCTCTCTCTCTCTCTCTCTCTCTCTCTCTCTCTCTCTCTCTCTCTCTCTCTCTCTCTCTCTCTCTCTCACTGAGACATGATTGTTTTGGGGGTTTTTTTTCTATCAGGAAGCCCAGAAGAGCTGCTGTTCCTAATGACAGTGATCATGCAGTTTTCAGGCCCAGTGCCCACAATCCTGTGAGCCCAGCACCAAAGTAATCGGTCGGGCGTCATCGCCGTCATCATCGACACACGTGGGAGACGGCTGCCTGACCTGCGAGACCCCGTGGCCCCGGACTTTGGGAGAGAGATGCCACGCGATCGGCAACCAGGCAGAGCGCTGGTATTTCTGCAGAAACCACGCTGTGTAACTGAGGGACGCTGCATGTTTGCCGTGCAAACGCCGGAGAACTAATCAAACAGTGATCTGAGCCTGATACAAACCCAGGTTCTCTAGGCTCTCCAGTAAGATCCTCCTGTGCCCATATGTCTGGGCCACCCGTCTGCAAATTCATCCCCCCAGGCCTGCAGAGCTGTTTGACTTGTTTATCTCGGACACCACTTTTGACTTCTGCGCAGGTGTTTGTATCACCTGAGCATGCATGGACTTCGTTGTGAACATAATTCAGCCTTCGCTCCAAGTGTCGATTTCATGAGCTATTTCAAGCAAACTCGAAAGCAGATCTCATAGTGCAGATCTCCAAGACTTCTTTGGCCACAATTTTTGTACACAAGGACACACACAAGGACTGGGATAGCCAGGATTGATATCCTCCTTTCGACGTTCACCTGACGCTTTGGGCTTCAGTAGGTTTCTGGGAAATGAGCAGGAGGCTTTCGTTAACTTCTGTTCGCCCGCTGCTGTCTGCTCTCCATCCTGTGTTCCCCGCCGTCCTCGTCAAATGCATTTCGCAGTCCGTAAAAAACCTGCAGCCCGTCCTTCAGGCTTGGGTTCCGCCAGCGGAACAGGCCGCCATTTCAGAAGTTTGCTGGGCTTTGTTCTTTTTTTTTTTGTTCTTTGTTCTCCTTCCCCCGTTCTCCATCTCTCCTAATAAATAACCCTCTCAGGCCCGGCCCGGACAGGCGCTGGGTTAGTCTGACTGAGCGCTGACGCAGTGGCATGGGTTTAGTAGTCTATGGACCTGCATCCAGACGAGAGCCTGAAATTCACATTCAACGGGTTAACAGGAGACGCCCTCTGAAGAAACCAGAGCAAACCCTCTCATGCCTCTCAAGTCTGTTCCGATGTTATTTCTGAACTGGAAACATTTTGCCCTTCTGTACGAAACAGAAATCTGTATCCAGGAACCATTAAGTATCAGGAACACAGGGAGAATGTTCAGGCAGGCGCAGCAGAGAATCTGTGGGACCAGGGCAAAATGTATTGTCAGGGGGGTGGGCCCCCTACACATTATACACATCCAGGGTTACACTCTCTCTGTGCTGTGATAGGAGGTTGGGGTCTTAAAGACAGCATGACTGGGTAGAGAATGCTTGGAATTCTCAATGTGGCTTCTCATCGTGGAGCCACAAGGCTATGCCATGAAACACTAACTAAAAGGTCAGCTTTTGTGTGTAAAATATAAGTGTACCCTGTTTTAGGTTCCTTAGTAGGGAGTGTCTGGACCCACACACAGTCAAAGTTCAACAATGACTCCACGAAGAGGTCACCTATTCAATCCCTTTGTTCCTTTCTCTAACAATGGGAAGAAATTAAGAAAATTCTCAGTCATTCTAAATTCAACCAATAACTATCTGGTTTAGGTAGTGCTTCTCCTGGATGGTCCTGGAAACCAACTCTCCGTGCAGGTTTTCGTTCTGGCCGAGCACCTTAAATCGGTTAATAATTGCTCTTATTTCCACTAGCTTCGTCTTTTCTCACAGCATTGCAGTAAATAGATGTTTAATGAGGGACAGAAAAGGTCCTGGAAGAGGGCCCTCCTGGACCAGGGTTGAGAACCACAACCCTAAAGTAAAGTACACTCACACACACACACACACACACACACACATACAACACGCGGGCAGGCTTTCATGGAAATACACGATCACATAATTGGCGTAAGGTCATGCCTCCTCCACATGCCAGAGAAACACATTTCACTATTTTTTTTAATCATCCAGGGATATTAGACTCTATGTTATGTAATGATATTTAGTGGGTGGGACTGGTTTTGACCCCTAAGTCACAGCCCAAGCATTTGAGTAAGAGTAAGTGTTGTTCTGCTCATGCATGAGCTTAATACTGTGGAATTATCCTGAAAAATACTGAACTTACTTCTTCCATTCAATTGGCAACATCATTGCATTGTTTTTTTTGGGGTGCTTTTTGTCATTGTCAGAAAGCAGATATTCAAATGCAGACTGAGCCCGGTGACCTGGATTTCTCAGGTTTGAATCCAGATCATGTCGTTTGCAGAAGAGCACAGTGTTTCATGTCGTTGGCTTTGATTGGCTCATCACCAATCAGTGTCTCCCGTCGGCTTTTGTGTTCGCTGCTTAGCCAGCAGCAGAATAAAAAGACGGGTGGCTCAAAGGTGATTGGATTGGAGGACACCAATTGTTTCTGACCTGCCCCCCCCCAACACAATTCAACTCCAATTAACTTTGGTCTTATCCTTCGGCTCGACCCTAAACACGGATTTATGAACAGGCTCACACCCTTCTGTCCAATCAGATCCCTGAGAGCATCCCAGACCGGCGGTCGCTAAGCAAACAGTGACCAGCTCGTAACATGTGACGGCTCGTAATTACACAGCCTTTGATTTTCAGCTTGGCGCATTTTATCAAGTCGGAAAACCGCACTTCTACGACTACTCGTTTCGTTTTTACTTCAAAAGATTTCATGTGAGGAAATTTATGGGGAAAATAAAGTTACCGATCCAATGGCAAAAGCATTAACCCTCTGATCTGCCCATTAACCCTCTGATCTGCCCACTGTCTAAGCTGGTAAGGCGCGTGGAGAGCTCATCTCTCGGCCTGATCCGCTGTGACGCTTCGTCTACAGCAAACATTGCTACAACATTGCAGAAGCGTGTTAAGCAGGGTTATGATGCTGTGGGAACCTTTGGTCCCTGCGCGTGAGCCAACCTCGCACTTTGCTGTGGCTGTCACCGGTGTGTGACTGTTCCGAAGCCAGCCGGTACAGGAAGTGATCTGTTTAATGGGGAGGAAGCTGAACTTTCTTTCCCGTATGCTCTTTGGCAAATTCAGTGCAATCAAGATCCTCTCAATATTACAACTGCTGGGAGAGCTACTGGGCATTGCATTTTTGAGTTCAGCCTGGATCATTATTCCCGTCAGCACGCAAATGTCAAGGCAGCCCCGGAGCAATGTCATCAGCCTCTTTCCACACCTCCTGCAGTGCATCTTGTGGGCCAGAACCCCAGCACATTGAAGGCTATGTTTAATGATCTGATGCATGACCCTACACCATGCGTGTCCAAAAAACGACTAAACTGCAAGGACTATGGCCAGTGCCTGATCTCTGAATGCGATAAAGGGAGGGCGAAAAAACCTGGTCACAACTGCATTTTGGAAGGTGCGGGGGGCGGGCCGGGGGGGTGAGAACATTCAGCACATGTGCTTCATATTTACATGCTTTACGAAAGGCCAAACCGGTTTGTTACAAGCAGGTGGATGTGGGAGTTTCACGATTCTCTGGCGGCAGTCAGCTTTTAACTGGCACCGTCATGCTTTTCCGTACTCTGCGAAATGGACGGACTAGATGCCGTAGGGGAATGTTTGAGGATTGGGTTTCAAACTCATCCAGGATTAGGTGCCAGGCATGGATTTTTTAAAGCTGCTCTGAGTACATTCCTGAGCATGGTGAGATATGTGGCCAGTGGTGGAGTGGTGGAAGGGAGCGGGGCGCGGGCGGAATCTTTGGTTCTAGAACAATGACCTCACCGCCGCCCATCACCCCGCATTGGAACCAAAGAAAAGATTATATTAGTTGTCGTGTCAACGGCACCGCTGATGTCACCAGCCAGACACGCTGAGCTGAGAGAAGGCAGCTGGCGGCGTCTCGTTCCCACTCGATCTGCGCGTCTCTCTTTCTCTGGTTTCCTTTCGCTTTTTCTCTCTGCTTCTTCTCAGGTCATGTCACAACCAACGTCTGTTCAGCTTCCCGTGCAGTCAGGGTCAGCTACCAGAATTACCCCCCTGTTCTTGGTTACGATTCAGGAAACATCCTGTCAATACCTCACTTTCATTACCCTGCGTGGGCACTCCGGTACTGTTGCAGGGTGACCGCACCAGAGCAGACCACACCAGGGAGGTTCCCATAGCTCTGAGCTCTCCCTCAGCATGTGACGTCCACCCACTCAACTTCCTCCTAAACGTTGGCTCACTGCGGTCCTTCGTGTTCCCTCGGCGTCAAATAGGGGGGCAGGATTCAGCTGACACGCACTGGCGTGTTTCCCGTCCGTCATCGATTTCAGCCGGAGGTTAACTTGCCGCTTGCCATTCGCCGAGGGGATAGAAGGCGCAGGTGAGTCTTTTGTGACCGATGGAAGTCTGAGGTTTATTTTTTAATAGAACTGTGAAGACACGAGGCTTTAGAATGCGCCCGTGAGCTCTCAGAGCGATCGGAGGTGGGAGGGGAAGAACCGCCAATCACACTCCAGAGGGAATTCATTGTTTGGAGAGAGGATCCTGTTCAGCCCCCTCTTCCATCTGTACCTGCATGGGCACTTTCTCACACTCATACAGACTTCCTGGCTGAGCCATTGTGCAAGGGTAGTCCCAGACAAGGCCTGGAAGATGAGCTGAAGGAAACTCCCCAGCCTCTGCTTTTCCCCTGAGACTGAGGAGGAGTTTTAAAGGGCTCTCTAATTTGCTCCTATGAGGCTCAGTAAACTGTTGCTACTGCCCACTACATCAGGCAAAGGGAAGCAGGAAACCGTGGAAGCTCAACGCTACCACACAGAACCCACCAACTGTCCATCTGGTTTCACAAAGTCCTCCTGTAAAAACAGGCTTCCAGTTTGGCTTCGGAACTTCTTGAACCTTAACTTGGGGGTCGCGTTGGGCCGAGCATTTCGGTTCAGAAGCTAACGCCCATTAGAGGAAGCTGAAGTTGAAGCTGACCTCAGTTCCCTTGCCCCAGTTGCAGAAAGCTGATATTGCAGATCATTCAGTGTTAACTTGGGGCTTCACAGTGGGAGGATCAGGAAATGCCAGAAAATAAGGGGGGGGGGGTTGGGGGGAGTTAACCACATCACAGCATTGAGAGCAGTCATAGCCCCAAAGGATGTAGACAGGATCCCCACTCCCAGTGATTGGCCATCCCAGGAGGGGCGGGGCAGATCAAAGCAGTGAGTGACAGAGAGGCTTTTTTGGAACTCGCATCCTGCATTCCACATCTGATTGAAGACCGAGATCTCCAGGCTCTAGGACTCTCCCCCCACCATGCGAAGCTGTTCTTGCCGACTGGTGCATCCTCCTTCACGTCCAAGAATGTGCGACCTCTGTGTGCTGCATCTAATCTTTCTCCATCTTTTCTCCATATACAGCTTCTCCGTCGCACTCTGTCTGCTCAAGTCTCTCAAAACTCAAAACGCTCGCAACGCTCTCTAACATTTAGGATCTCCCGTGAGACATTCATCCGTTTACTCTCCCTTGCATTCCAACGTGAAAGCAAGAATGTTAACCGTAACGTTATCAAAATTTTTATGACATAAAACCCCAAACACACACACACACACACACACACACACACACATACACACACACATCTTCAGCACATTGACCCATGATCAAAAGGTCTAACACACAAAAGGAAAAATATTTTTAAAATACATATTATGCCGCAAGGTATCTAAACCAACTTGAAACCATAAAATTAATCTTTTTTCAAATCTTTTTTTTCAAAAACCCATGAATCTCCTAAATCCCTCTCTGCTATCTCCCGTTAATGTCTGTAAATGTTTGTCAATCTATCCAGGAAATGGGGCTTTTTTCAGGGCTGCCTGCCAGTTATGTCTGATGTATGGATAATTCCAGATATATGGATAATGCCAGATGTATGGATAATGGCTGATGTACAGATAAATTAAAGGAGAAGGTTATTGCCCCCTACGAGCAAAGTTTTCAGTGAAGACAAATGTGGTCACAGACGGGTGTCACCAATGCAGACAGTTAAGTCTCCAAGAAAAATAGCCTCTCTGAAATGGATGCCAATCTTCCACCTCCAGCATTAGCCTGAAAACCTGCCAATGGTAAGCAGTTGACGTTTTGACTTGACAGCAGACACATTTTTGAGAGCAACCCAGAAATCCCTGTATAATCTCTCCAAGAATTTTATGAAGTTGTGAAACTCATTAAGGCATTGAGTTGGTCCAACTATGCTGTAAGGCTTAATTGCTGGCTAAAGTGTCCATCGTCTAAAATTGAGCCAAGTTGAGCTACATTTGATGTAGGTTATTTGTGTACATATTTTTTTTCTACAGTTCTTTTTTACGATTAAAAACATTGAACAACATCAGCTGGAAAAAGTTAGAGAGGTAGGGAATGTAGGATTCTTTCATGGTAACTTGTTTACATCAAAAAGTCGGGTAAGCTGCCCCGTCCCAGCTGCAGGAAGTGCCTTTATGCACTCCTTACAAAACCCTCTACCAAACCATGTGGGTTTTTTTCTGTCCTTCTTTTTCTCTGATTATTTATTTTATATTTTATTTTTTTGCCCAGAGGAATCGAATCGGTTTTTTGCCAGGACTCAATGTGA
>JAOYSI010070700.1:0-16700 GCA_025775065.1 Hiodon alosoides
TTTAGTTTTCAAAAGCCCAGTACTTTAGTTTTCAAAAGCCCAGTACTTTAGTTTTCAAAAACCCAGTACTTTAGCTTTCAAAAGCCCAGTACTTTAGTTTTCAAAAACCCAGTCTGTTTAGTTTTCAAAAGCCCAGTACTTTAGTTTTCAAAAACCCAGTCTGTTTAGTTTTCAAAAGCCCAGTACTTTATTTTTCAAAAACCCAGTACTAAAAAACCTCGGTTCAAAAAGGACTTAACATCCACCGTCCAAGGTGTCGAATGTGTCGGTGTCCAAGGTTCTGAACCTTACATGGCCAAATTCAGCGCTGCCCTTGGTGCTGAATCCCATTCCAAACCGGGCAGAACAACTTCCACTTGCAAGTCCACTTGGATACATCACCGAACTTCATGTCCACATATTTTCACACTCTGATCCCCGAGGGTACAGTGGCTCTCACTGAAAGCTGTTCGACAATATCTATTGACCAAATGTTTTGAGAGGTGATGGTCAGTTTCTGTTGTAGCAGACATGATTTGGATATTCTTTCTTAGTAATACAACATTATGTTCTACTTTTGCATAAAACTGTCAGATTTTTTACTTTTGTGTTTCCTTGATTTACTTCGACCAATTTTTGTACACACTGCCTTTTATTGAGGACCGTATATTGTTGATGGACGTAGAGCAGCCAATCAAGTGACAGTTATCAAAGGCGACTGATTCTGGTCTGATAATTGCTTACATAAATTCAGTCAGCAGCTCTGAACGATCAAAGCAAGCTTTCAATGCTGTGTTCAGGAAAATACGTAGCCTAATAATAATAGCTGTAATCTTCAAATACCTTGTTGTCCAATAAAGCACACTGCCATTGGACAAGGTCCAATAAAGCACACTGCCATTGGACAAGGTCCAATAAAGCACATTGCCATTGGACAAGTCAGATCTGGCACAGATGAAAGAGAAATTGAGAGAAAAGCTAGACAAAGCAACAAATAAGTTTCTTGTGATAAAGACACAGACAACACTGGTTAACGGGAGAGATCAACCATGGTCAGAAGCTAAATAATAATATTACTTTAAAAAACTTATTTCACTATTTTAGCAGACACTCTTATCCAACTAAAGCATTAAATAATGTAACAGCTGCTACAAGGCAAAAAAAAAAAAACAAAAAAAAAATACAAAGGCCACTTCACGTAGGTCCGCTTGTTTTGACTGTTTGAATCTTTTGGTACTATTTGTGTCGGTCAAATTAGTTTAACAGTCCAACTGCTCAACTGAACTGTGGATTATCATTTTTTCATCAAAATGTTATTGCTGAGAATAACTTAGTTATCTTTTGTTTCTTCATGAATTAGCTTGGGTGTTGATGATTGTCACTGACTGTTGCTGTAATATTATCATTGTTTTAAAATAAATTGTGCACATGATTTACGTTACGAACGGACCCTGTCTCACGTAAAGGAGTCTCGTAGAAATTAAACAGGGCCAGGCCACAATCCTTAAGGGGATCTTGGGCACTAACTTGAGGACGCTCAGATAGTGGAGTAATCAATTTGTTCTACCCACTGAGAACCCCTTGCCTGTGTAATCCTAGGGTCCGCCTAGCGGCAAGAAACATGAATAACAGGACAAAGTAAAGGAAGGTCCACACAGCAAGACATTACCATCCTAGAAGCCACCTCACCCTCTCGTGAGCCCTCTGCGTCTGTCATCCACAACCAATAGGCACCCGGTCTATGCGTTTTTACAACCAGATTAAATTTGCTTTAGTTTTCTGAGAATCCACAATAGCCATACACACTGCTCTTAAATGTGTACCTACAGCTGCACAAGCATTGCCAAAATTTGCGTCATTGAATATTCAGCCATTTACATGGGTGATATGTCAATCAGGTAAGTGACGGCTTCATGAAATGGTACTCCTTGTTTTGTGCTTTATCTCTTGTTCCTCACTAAATTATTTGGACAAATGTGAAAATTCTTCTGGACTGCTCCATTCAGTACCGTCACAGTCATTGGGATATGTGGTTCAGTTACCTGTGAACGGAAAAAAAAGCGGTAGTTGCAAACTTTTGCTTAACGTCCCTCTTCCTGATATTCACCTTCCTTGCAGCAGGTGGCACTATTGGCTCCGTTTTGAAAAACCCTGAGTCCTGCCTATCCATAGCCAGACTTGCTGGTGCCAGCGGGTTGTAAGAGATATAAGAAAAGATGGTTTGCCTCTCCCATTAGAGGCAGAGTAGTAGTGAGGGTGGTTCCAGAGTGTTTGAATGGGCTAGGTTCTCTTTTTCCATGTAAAAAGACACTTATTTTTGATGTGTGATGTCACTTCCAACCCCGCATAACAGTTAAAATATTACCCTTTGTCCTGGTCACTTATAACAGAGAAAACTTACAAATGGGCACAAAACAACCAGGATTGACTAGGGCACTGAATCTTGCAATTACCTAGGGTAGAATCAATTTGCATTGCAGTTCATAAAATTGTATTCAATGGAGTTTAATTGATTATTTTCTACTCATCAGAGGGAAAAGCTATGAAATACAGTTATGAAAATGTGTGACTTCGGTCTCGACCCTGCACTGTGCACTAAGACTTAGGCACTAAAAAAACCCACGCTTGGTCATTCTGGAGAAGACCGTCTTCGGTTGTTCTCAGGTTGCTGTTGGTACCATGCTCTCCTCCTGTGAAGGCTACTGGGCAGAGCCGTTATTCTTTTTAATGCTCCATGAAGAATCATGTCTAAGGCGGTTTGAATGAGTCGGTGGCACAGACACCACTGAACAGAGCTCGAAGGCTTCCTTCTATGCGTATAAAGATAATTTTTTCAATGAGGCCATAAATGGCACAGCAATCCATGACACAAATGCAGCTGGGATTAGGTGCATCACGGAGGGGCAATTGGGGGGCAACTGGGGGGCAACTGGGGGGCAACTGGGGTACAACAGGGTGACCCGTTCGATCCTTGCTAAAATACTTTTTCTTTCTTATACACGCAGGACTGCCAATTCCTCCCCGCGCCCCGTCTTACCCTTAAACACACACACAAACTTGCACACACACAAGCAGAGAAATGAAAAAGAGCAGGGACTTTCTTGACTATTACTTGCTGGGCATGTTGTTGGTTGGCCAGCAGAGGGCACTGTGCTCTCAAGGCAGAGTTAAGAAGAGCGATGGGGCCGGTGGGATTACAGCAGGAACTGTTTATTTCAGCTGGTTTCCTCTCCCAGGAGGGTCGGCACTTTGTCAGCATTGGACAGGTCTACAGATTCAGGGCAGACACTTGGCATAAGAGAGAGAAAAAAACATTCTTTGCATGAGCCTCACTCCCAACTCAGTTCTCTCTCTCTCTCTCTCTTTCAGTCCCATTCAAAGAAAATAAACTGCTCTCAAAATAAGTATAACATAGGGAAATTCATATCAACTGGATTTTAAATGAAAACCATTTTAAATAATAACAATAATAATATGGAAGTAGATTAAATGTGTTTCCCTGGGACTGTTATCAGGCTGTACCACAGCTCTCCAACGGTCTTTTGGAAAGTGGAATTTGTTATTTCGTCAACCAAACACAAATTTCCACAATTGGTTCTATTTTTTTACTACAATTCTGATACCATGAATTCTCTCTCTCTCTCCCTCTCACGCACACACACACACTCACGTGTCTCTCTTCCTTAAGAGAACTACAAACGTGGAAAACTGAGGCTCTGGTTTGACCTAATAACTCCGCATCCCAGGGACACTGAAATCAAAGGGTACACACAGAGGAAGAAACCGACTATCAGCCACGATTCCACAAAAAGAACGCTCTAGTTCCATCACGCGGGTCGTACTGTGATACAAACCAACGGTAATTTTCTGAGCCAGACCACTCCCACGTCTAAACACAGACGCAGACTGTTAAGTAGCTGCTTACAGCGCATAACTTACACATGACATGTGCCCCAGTGATGCTCCACCTGAGAAGTTAGGACTATTTCAGGTGTTGTGTGACCGTCCATTAATCAATCAGTAGTGAAAATATGGGGTATCAGTTAATTCAGTCATTTCACTCAGCCTCCGCTTTGTGTGTCATGCAGGACGATTCTCGTATAAACCCAAACTGCCAAAAAAAGGCAGTCTTTAAGAAGCTCATTCTACAGGCTTGACCTGAGCCTATGGGTAAACTGCCGGAAACACGGGGTGTTTTTATTAGGATATGTTGTCACTTGCAAGGTCCACGGCTGTGATAGAGTCAAAAAAGCAGCTAACAGAGTTGAAGGCAAAAGAGTGCATTAATTACATCATGGGAGAGAATGTTCCAGAACTTAGTGTTTTTGTTGTTTTAAGTACAATAAGTCGAGTCCCGGGTCGAACCCAGGTGGCTGTCCTGATTCTGCTGTCTGCCACCCTCTCAAGCAGGACAAGAACAGGGCTCCTCACCTGCTGCTGACGCTATAGGAACAAGTCTGCCCCAGCTGTGAGCAAGTCCTGGTCTTCATCAGGTTCTCCCGCCCCCCCCTTCTTCTGTCTGCGGGCCCTATCTGCTAACCCTCTGAAGGTCTCCTGTGTGTGCTATATCAGCAATACTTTTAAAAATAAAGCGTACTTTATGGTCTTTGTGGTCGCCCACTTTCTCATCACGGAACCCCTAAGGTGGGCAAATTGTCAAATGTTTAACGAACAGACCAGTAGTTTACACTGTGGAGGGGGGTAAATGAAAATGTGAAATGCGTTTTTCTCAATCGAGTCTGAGAGGCTCGACCGACTTCCACTTATAACAACGGCTTTCCAGATGTCAGCTGTCACAGAATACACCTCCGGGCACAAAACAAGCACTTTTCCTAGCTGGAAAGGAAGCCCGGCCACATTGCCACTTCACCACTGCACACGAGGCACAACCTCTGACAAGAGAAACAATCAGCTCGAGTTAAAAAGCTAAAGAGCTAAAGAGCTAAAGTCCCTATTGAAATATCCCATCCTGCTCTTCGACTCCAGGGAGTGACATCACTGTCTGTTAAAAGAATTTCCAATAGAATTTACCTGAATCGCACAAACCAGGAAACAGCATGAATTTAATTTACCACACAACATAGAACATCTCATACATGTACTGACATAGTAGTGACATTTTAATCACACAGAAACACAAGATTAAACCTAATCATCCATATTGAGCACCCAATAATTGGCACAATCCCTTATGTAATAAACTACAGAAAATGATCAGAAGAAAAGATCTTTCAATGATGGCAAATTTCAGTAGAGGACTTGGAGTACAACAATAGTCCCGTATTAGCTGATAAAATCCTGTTTTTTCGACCAAAAAAATTGTTCAATTACTGCTTTAATATATGGTAATTAGTAAGAAAGAATTTCGGTAAAAGCCAATAGCTTGTTAGCATTATATTGATTAGGCTACGTATGGCTATGTGTGTATGTGGGTGAGTTTATGGACACTTGCATGTTACAATAAACAATATAAATATATACCATAATGGTACAATACTAATTCGGAGAAGTAAAGCCAGCTTGAACTAATTCTTTTTTTTTAATCATTAAAAAAAGAGGCAAAAAAATTGTGAAATGCTAAACCTGCCAACTATGGCTAATGTGATCCTCCAGCCACTGGCACAACTTCCCCAAACGGCGTCTTTATCCCTCTCCCCTACAGCATGGGACCATGCAGATACCTGGCTCTGCTTGAACCTTGAACAAAGCCTCTCCAAGCAGCAGATGAAAGACAAAGTCTCCCAGGCCAAGAGAGAGTGCAGGGTTAGGGTTAGAGCGCAGGGTTCGTGTTAGGGTCCAGGATTGCAGAGAATGATCTGAGGTGAGATGAGAACAATGACCTGAAAACCCAGTGGGTTGTCGTTAAGGAAGACAAGGGGAGGAAACCCATAATGCATAGAACAGATCCCCAGGTGCACACAGATACTCCCACGACCCCCCGGCTGACCCCCAGCCCCTTACTGATACAGACACACAGTCCTCCAAACACACAGGCCCCCCACTGTCACACACTAAAACGGTTCATGGGAAGAACAGGAAGAACTTGGGCACTTAGAGGATGTTGCCAGGCCAGGGAAAACCGAGACACACAGGGGCCCTGCTTGTATGGTCATCCACACTGGAAATTGAAACCGGAGACCGCTGCAGCATTGGATTCCGCGGTCGTGGAAACGCTCTGGAGTGTTCTCTGGAGTGATGAATCACGCTTTACCCACCGACAATCTGACGAACAAATATGGGTTTGTTGAATGCGAGGTGAATGCTACCAGCCCAAATGTATAGTGCCAACTGTTAAGTTGGTGGAGGAGGAATAATAGTCTGGGGCTATTTCTCATGGTTTGGGCAAGGCCCCTTAGTTCCAGCGAAGGGAAATCTTAATGCTACAGCATACCATGACATTTTGAATGATTCTGTGCTTCCAACTATGTGGCAGCAGTTTGAGGAAGGACCTTTCCTCTTTCAGCATGACAATGCCAACATACATAAAGCGAGGTCCACACAGAACATGTTCAAACATGTTGCATAGCTAAACAAACCCAAGATCTGATTTAAGCTAACTAACCAGATAACTCCAAACTAACTTACATCAGGTTCTGCAAACAACCAATCATTCAGAAAGCAAACATAGCAAACTAAACATGTGCACATCATTATGAGGGGTAAAAGAGTGATAGGAGGAGTGGGAGATAGATATATGGAGGAAGGGGAGGAAGAGAGGAAGGGGGAGAGACATGGATAAAGGGGGGGAGAAGGAGCGGGGATGCTTTGTCACGGGTTGCAAACTCCAGCCCTCCAAGACCACAGTGTTTCCTCGCCTATTAATTGTTCAAATTAAAGTTATCATTTAAATGGAATCCCCTCACATAAATGTAACCCATAAAGCTGCTGGGCTGTGGCAGTCATGGAACACCTCCAACCAGATAACTAATTCTAAATTACAAGAGCTGAATTAGAGAACTACTAAAAGGCCTTATCCCATAATCTTGTCGTTGTTAAGCGTTAGTAACTGGAGAAATAAAACAGGTACATGTCACCAAGAGATACACAAGACAGATAACGACGTCAACGATATCCGACTATAGCACGTGCCGTGACAATCATTCCCTCGTCCTGTAAATCTGGAAAGCGATCCCACCTTTGTGAAGTCCAGTCCATGGCTGATACCCGTAGTAGCCGGTAATCCTCAGTATCCTCTCCTCGATGGAAGCGTTGTTTATGTCCTCTACCGAGCGGGACGACTTCAGTTCCTCTTTGATCGATTCGTCCACGACCAGGTACTTTATCTGTCGGAGCTGGGGGCTTATGTCCGAAAGCCGCCTCGGACTCAATTCGGGCGATTTCCGCATGCCACTATAAAGACAAGCGAGAGTGGGCGCCACTTGGGAATTTTGATAACAAACAGGAAAAACGTTCTCATAAAAACCAACAGGACTTAAAACAGTACCTAGATGTACAGAAACGCGTCATCATCGGTTCATAAACGATCCGAGTAACGTTACTTCCTTTTCACATCCCGACAAGGGTACGTTTTTCAGTTCTCTCTTTGTGGTGGTAACGGTGGTACCTGCTGCTCCATGAACTACATGTCGTGCTCCTTGTCCTACACAGGAAGATACGTGATAACTGTTTTGTCTCATATTAACTCGCCGAGAAGCTAAATTCAGTACCGTGTTTCCTTTGATAAATTAACGTATCTGCGCTTGTTTCGCTAATGACAGATTTTTAAAAATACGGAAACTGTAACGGAGAAATGAAACACAGGAAATGCGTTGATTACTTAATTTGGACAACTTGAAACTGGTATTTTACCGATATTTAATTCGTCAAATAGTTACACGCAAACCGTGTCATATGTGAAGATACATGGCTCTACTAGGACGTGCATCTAAATAACGCACTGAAATCAGTTTAATTATTCCGTCTAACCACTTAAATTAATTTATGAGTAGTCGTGGCACACACATAATTATAGCTTTCTACTATAGCCTGCTTCAAACACATGAGTTTCCATTTCAGTTAGTTTCTTGCAAGTTTGTTAGTGCGTAATTCAACACTATAATTTAATTAACATGTGTTTTAACCTAAAAATAAACATTTCATTTATGAGCTGTTCGCATATGTTCCGATTCAGAACTCGTCATAGGTGATTATGGCGCGTTGAACACAAAGCCCTTTGCAAAAAAGTTGAGCAGAATTAAAACCAGTCCCATCAGTAAGAGCAGGTAGATTGGACTCTAAGATTGGCACTGAGCTGACAACATCCACTTGCGTTTACATGCCCTTAAAGAGTTTCTTACTTTGGCATAGAGGCAGTCGGTGGTGTCAGGTAACACACGCAGTCCCGACGAGCGCGTCCAACTCGATCCCAAATTGTCGCCTTCCCATCTCTATACATGATGTTCGAACTGAGCGTACTGAGCAAGTCCGATACACTTATCCCACAGGAAGGATAGAAACACTTTTCCTAGTTTTCGCTCATGAGAACATCTACATATCCCAACATAATTCAGGCTAATGCGTTATCCTCTAGTCTTTTGCACAGGTTTCAGAATACATTGTCAAAGCGACACCTATCGGTTTTCAAGGGTAGGGAAAATATCAAATTTAGGCTTTTCTTCTGTGGTATTTGGAACAACTGCGTTCATTTTAAACACATTCATGTTTAAATTTAAACGAATAGCCAGTTCCATATAACGATGTTCGAAAAGATTAAGTGGGACCCTCTAGGTTCCAGTAATAGCTAGACCCAAGCATATCAAACATTATTTATTATATTAACCGAGTCTCTCCTCAACATACGCAGAGGAGAGGCGCAGAGTGTTCAATGAATAATAGATATTATAGTGTCTCCTACTTACTCTCTTAAAGATATAACTTTAAAAAACACTTTTTGTATGAGGGTGAACAAAGCTGTTCACAAGGAACTAAATTTCAACATTCAAGAAATCAACCTACAACTATTATTTATTAGTTGGGCATAGTACTATTTATTAAAGGGCAACTCAAAGCCCCTAGGCATTTGTTTGATAACCTCTTTAGGGCAGATGCGAAGAGAAGATAAACATTTTACAGAAAAGTAGGAGAGGCGGTTGATATAATATATAATATAAGTCTAACCGCAAGGCAAATTAAAACTTCTCGCACACAACCAAACACACAATTTGTGGGACTGGTGATATGTTTGTCTCTTGACTTTGCCGACAGGTTTAATCTAGAAGCTTTCTCTTCTCTATGGTGCGAGGTACGCCACAGTGTCCAGAGCAGGAAAGTTCTGCTCAACTGGGAGAGATGGATAGAGACAAGTGTGAGAGCTTTTGGGGAAGAGAACCCAGCGCAATTGGACAGGAGGTTTGGGGGTAGTTAGGTATGATTCTGTTCAACTGACTGATACACACACACAGTGCCTCAGTAATTAACCAGAAGGGGGCGTTCTTCTGTCTGGAGCTTGTGATAAAAAAGGAATGTCCCAGTACAATAAAGGTTTTATTTATTTATTTAAACCCCTGTGGTCAGTAAAATCCTATGGAACTCTGCCAGAAGAACGGCTAATGACCCTGGAACCTGGGCAAAGTTACAATGGTGTTAATGGGCATTCTGGCCACCTAATTGTCCTAACTCTTTTTATTGTCCAGGGTTGTCCTTTCTTCTCCTTTTCAAAAACAGAATGTGTGGTTCAAGTTTCACTGCATAATGGCGGGTGGCTGCTGCATAGTAAAGGTGAGGTACCTGCTTTCTCTCTCTGTCTGTCTCTCTCTCTCTGTCTGTCTGTCTGTCTCTTTCTCTCTCCGCTCTTTCTCTCTGCCTCTCTCTGTCTATCTGTCTATCTGTCTATCTGTCTTTCTCTCTCTCTCTCTCTCTCTCTCTCTCTCTTTTCTCTCGTCTTTACCTCAACATTGCTTGCTCCGGTCTCTCAAAATCTTTTTCTGTGGCTTTCTTAATCCCGATCTCTCTGTAATATTTATCTCTTTCTCTTATCCACGGTTTGATATCTTTCTCTCTTCCTCAGCATCTCTCACACATATTCTGTGCAACCAGTTCCAAATTCAAACCAAATAGAAATTCTCCTCACGAAAATTCTCTTTATGTACAAGCATTTCCGCCAAAACTTGATCCCCCTCCACACCACTGCCGTTCCACAAAGCGAGGGGATCTGTCAAACTCATGTCCTGGGTCAATCTGAGCCTGTCAATCTGCCTGCTTCTGATTGAAGTCAGCCCCGTCGCTACGACAGGCGAGCGAAGCCCACTCCCCCATTTTTGCATCAGTGCAGCTTATTCTCTTCTTGGGAAGCCTAGTTCGTACTGGAGTTTGGCTAAATGAAACCAACCATGCCCGCCCTCACCTCTCCCACCCACCTCACATGATGCTATCCGCCTAACGGAAATAAAGTGGTTAATCAACAGTTGGGCAGAAAAATCAGGGCTCCTATTGGTCCTTTGGGACCAGGGCTGTAGGAACACAACAGAGATCGCAGCTCTTGAGAAAAGACTGTGCAGCCATAGTCAATAACATTAAACTCAAAGGCGCTCCACTTACCCGAGGAAAAGGGAAACGAAACTCCAGAAAAGCAAAGAGTAACCGTTCATAACTGCGAATCCCGCCTGGCGCCCCCGGGACACGTACCTGTTGTGGTGGCGGAGAGGCACTTGTGCACGGGCGCCCGGGTTCTGATCCGCTCCCTGCATTGCGCCGGCATCCTGTGGGATCTCGCCCCTGCAGTGTGGGCAGCCGAGTTGTCCGGCGCACCTCGAGAGGGGGGTTTTGGCATTGATCTGGAGACCTGCGCCACCTTGCATCGTCCGGCCGCCAGCAGGGGAGGGAGGGAGGGAGGGAGGTGGGGGATAAACCTGTGCTTACTCTAGCAAAAAATGCTGACAGCAGTCATCAATAAGAGGGCCAACAGTCCGGATCGAAAGGGCTGCGGGAGAGGGGCTCGCTCGGGTTCATTTCGCATTCGCCTGTTTTGATGAACGCCGAGTCCTGTCTCACGCAGCGCCACATCCGAGCAGGTTGCCAAGTTCCGAGGCGTCAACGCCACCCCGATCTGACAGTGATTAAACGTGTTTCCCATCAGGGATTAACAAAGCTATCAGTCAATCTCTCGCTCCATCTATCAAAAATAGTCCATACTCGGGTTAGGCATGTACGACGATGCACTGGATCTGGAGTTAGGAGCTCCCTTAAGCACCACTAGTTTAAAATGCCTTTGATGAAACTTTAATAATACACACAAACATACAAATAGGCCCAAACACACACACACACACACACACACACACCGACTTCTACATGTTTAAAAACTTTAAAAACACTATTCCAGGAATGGGATCTAAAAGGCCCAATGAGTATAACTAAAGTTTCCTTTTTTTTTGCCTATTCAACATCCTTAGTTTTCACACAACGCTTTCCTCCATGACGCCTACATTTCGTTCATGTCACTGTGGTTTTGCAGCACTTGTGCCATCATCGGCAGTTGTGCCATCATCTCTGCTTGGGTGGACCTCAACTCTGGAAGTGTGACTGTTGTTCAAACAACACCTAGAAACACAAGGGCAAATAATTATGTGGAAGAGAGTAAAAAAATAGTTCTGCAAAACTCTCCAAAGCCAAACACAACACAGAGAAAACACTTTACTTCAAAACTCAGAGCCCCCCTCTGCTGGTTCACATTCCTTCTCTCTCGGTGACTGGACTTCTCTCTGCTCCTTCACCGACCAAGCGGAGATTCTGAGGGTGACCCACCAGTAACGCCGCCGGGTGGGGGTTGGTTCCTGAAGAGGTTCTTGCCGTCTGGTGTCTCAGCGCGCTGTGGTACATTACACGCGGTACGGACACATGTTTCAGAGTCCATACAGAGCACTGAAACATCTGAAACAAGAACGATGTGGAATTTTTTTTATCAGGTTATGCCCCGCATACGCCTTCATGGTTACTTTTAAAGGTTCGGCTGGGTTAGACCAATTACATAATTACATTTTTACTTAGGCGTTTAGCAGACTCTCTTATCCAGAGCGACTTTAAAAAGTTCTGTAGTTTTAGGGGTTAAAGTGCAATACGAAACTGAGCTATCTTGCCCTAATGACAATTACTGAGAGCAGGTGTAAAGACTAATGCTGCAAAGAGATAACGGATCAATAAACATGCTTAACTTACACAAAAGCATCATAATCTACACATAAACATAAAATCAAGTAAACAAGTTGAACCTAATCTAAACATCAATAATACGACAATACAACATTAGCATCCATAGAAAACTATTCCCAGGGGGAGGGGGGATGCATATGAAACAACTCCCCCAGACACTCTGAAGTCTACACCAGTGTGATGTGACTGGCCATGAGACTGTAGGGGAAAGCTGCACCTGCTCTGCCTGCTCTAAACAAACGCAGGACACACACACAAGGCCGTCAGCGTCTCACCTCTGTTGGGACATTTAGCTTGGATAACAAGAGCAACGGAAGGAGCCATCAAGAGAGGAGTTGGGCATTGCATATTCCATATTAAACAGGTGCTTTTTAAAAGCATACACAGCTGTTGTTAGCCCTGGGTTCTGGGCAAAGAGCGAGTGTGAGTGTGTGTGTGTGTGTGTGCATGAGAGTGAGTGTCAGGGTGTATGTGTCTATGCGTGAGTGAGAATATTAGTCTGCGTGTGAAAGAGTTTTTGCGTTCCTACAGCACACCCACATCTGATACGAACAGAAAGAGAAGAGAGAGGCAGATGAGATTGTAAACAAACAGAGCAGCTGCAGAAGATGACCTAACCCAACCCAACCCAAGGACGAGCCCTATTACCCCTCCTGTCTGCTCCAGCCCATGATTCATGTCTAAGACATACTGGGAGAAGTCGCTCGAGGCAGACTGAATACGGCTGGGGGAGGTAATGAAAGAGAACATTCCTACTCTCCAGGTGCACCCATTGTCACTCGTCACATGACCGGAATGTGACTCTACCAGGCCCGGCTAAACTCACGTTGAAGAGAGAAGAGCTGGTATGAGCGCACACACACGCACACATACAGGGACACACGCACATACACACACACACACACACATACAGGGACACACGCACATACACACATAAACACATACAGGGACACACGCACACACACACACACACACAGTACGCAGACACAAGGATACAAACATACACACACAGGGACACACATACACATACACACAGCCACTTTACCCCTCTCTCTCTTTCTCACACACACAGCCACTGAACCGCTCTCTCTCACACATACATACACACACACTCAAACAGTTCGCAGACACAAGGACACACACATACTGATGTGGAATCCGTAAAAATGAGGAGGAGCTTGGAAAATCAGCACCAGAGGACAGACTTGAACAATAGGCTCACACATGCCTTAACTGGGTTAAATGAACACCCCTCCCACCATATGCAAACAGAGAGACAGAGTCAGGTGTAACAAAACATGGGTTTATTTTTAAGACACAATTTCATAACTTAAAAACCCTTCATTTATGTCCATTACAAGAAGAGGTCACCAGCAGAAGAAAGCAGACTGACACGGTGTATGCTATATAAAATAGTCAGGCCCTGACTTCTTTAAAAATAAATGGTCACACCTTTGACCTTTTACCCTTGAATCTAACAAATCCATAAATGCACCCTCTCCTCCGTTTCCCCCATGTCTTTTCTGGGATGTGTGTTTGTGCACTTGGCTGATGTTGTGCTGTAATAATCTTAGTGTTCTGATCACAGGGTACATTACATCACAGGAAATCAGATGACACGCAGCCTCACTGGACAGCATGACATCATAGCTGATGTCACAGGACAAGGAGGTGCCTCTGTTCCATTTTCTTCTGTGGACAACATCATATTTAAGGCAAGCAATAAATGAGAAAGTGCAACTCTGAAGACTTTGGTTCCCCCTCTAATCTCTAAACTGAAAAACATAGCCAAAGCAGGCCCATCACATGTGTCCTGTACAGAATGGCATTCAGGTTCAAAAACGCAAATACCACAAACGGACTAACCCCAGGACTTTACTTTGAACCTACGATCGCTGCATTACATCCCTGTTTGCAATTCAACAAGGAGCCCCCCACTTCACTCAGTAACTCTTTGAAAATTAAACCCCACAGAAAGATTTTGGTAGGATGTGCTTTCATAACTTCTTTGGAGTTGTATTCAGGGACCAGCCCCAATACCTTCTGGTAAAAGACATTTTTTAACGAGAAAAACCATTTGATTCTTCTGCTTTTAGTCCTTTTGAGAGGGAAAAGCATAATTATACATACAGCAGTCATTTAATTACACTTCATTGGACTACTACCATCTTGAAACCAAAAAGATTAAATTAAAATAAGGTATATGTGCAACCGACATAGACGGAGGGATTCTTATGTCACATTGCTTTGTTCTCTTTCTAAATGCGTTCTCTGAAAATTTCCCTGTAGTATTAACTCCAAGTCCTGCGAGACACAGCAGGAATGAAAGAACTGCGCTCAAACGGTTTCTTTTCTGCAGCTCCGTCTCATGTTTTCTTTGTTCCGTTTCTCCTCTATTTCTGAGCCCGAAGTTAACATCTGAAATGCGCCAGAACACAGCAGTTGTTATCCTTCGTCAAATACATAGCCTGCCATTTTTGTCTGCGTTGAAGAATACTTAGTACTCATGTCATAATGTAGACTAGAAGTCAGAGGATTTTGGTATCATCTGACAACCCTTCCGCTCTCTAAATGTCTAAACGCTTTATTTACAACCCCACTCCAAGCGTGAAAGATCTGATTCTTCACCTGTGTTGAGGAAAAATGTGTCCACCGTCTCAACTACAGGTGCTGATGACACAACGTCATTTCAATTTTTATGGAACTTTGTGAATTATCTCATTGTTCTAGCCATAGTAGATTTATGTATAGATTGAATTTACCGAAATAAGCTTTTAAATGCTTGTCCAGGCATAAGGGAATTCTCATGTTTTTTTGTTTTTTCAGTTAAAACCAAGGTCAGAGGCTGTGCTTAATTTGCAAATTACAAGTTGCCGGAGCTCAATGAGAACAGGTGAGACCTATGAATGGAGAGGGGGGAACCAGATCCCAATGTGAACAGGACGGAGCGATGTAAGTTTGAATGGGACAGAGCGGATGGGGGGGGCTAATTAGTGCAAAGACATATGCGCTAAACGTAATTCTCTTCGGGATAACATGCCAAAAAAGGTAACTAAAGACATTTTAAGTGGGTCATTTAAAACACCACTATTATATATAATTAGGTATACTATATACCTGAACCAGTACCACGGATGAACCCGGGTCTGTGGGCTTTCATAATCTGACTAGACGGTTTCCCTAAAACGGAGTTTCGTTAGCACGATTCATATGAATTGTTCTACAGTTCTGTTGGCATTAGTCTCACTCATACTGACCAGTCGCGCAGGGTTTATTAAAATTATACTGAAGACAGACAGGTGCCTTTTGACAATTTTGAGTTGCAGTGGCAAAATGAGGCAAGCAGTGATGGCACTATGATACAACGTTCTGGTTATACTAAGTATTTAAAAACTGTTCTTGGATCAGCTCTCTGTCTCAGTCCTACTCCTAACCAACATCCACTGAATCAACTGAACAGGCTTGAATACGGCATTGGAGCATGGACGGCGATGTCAAGGTATCCACACATTGTAGTGCGTGGAAATATAAAGAGGGAATAAACGTGGGTGTTTGTAAGGTAGAGGCGACGGAGAGTGGGTGTAACGTGGGTGATGTAGAGGTGACGGAGAGTGGGTGTATCGTGGGCGATGTGGAGGCGACGGAGAGTGGGTGTAACGTGGGTGACGTAGAGGTGACGGAGCTGTGCGTGGAGGTTCCGGAACATGGACAAAATTGAGACTAAATTGACTCCGGCAAGCTCTAGCGCAAACTAAGCACAGATTAGCGGTAATCAGGCGCCAGTTAGCTAGTCAGGTGGCTAACAAATGCCCTCCCAAAAACATACTGCATTAAATAGCTTCTCTGGCGAGTAGGTTGTTAAGAAATAGATAATGGAGATGGTAAATGACCACAGATGGATATTGATATCTTAGTTAAACCAACTGCTACATGGCCTGGCTAAGTTGCTAGCGGGATGCTGTAGCTAAGGAAAGCCAGACACATTTTTCCATGGTGCCCGCTCATCGGGTTTCGAGACTCTGGCCGGCGTGGGAGGAGTAATCCGGACTGTCCCCGAACGGGTCCGCCTTATCCTCCCGGAGAGAGGCGGCGTGGTCAGAGACGGAGCTGAAGGACAAGTGATCGTGGTCCAAGATGGTCAGCCTGTCCTCTGGCTTCTCCTTCTTCAGGTAGAACATCTTCCTCAGCTGCTTCAGCTGCTTCAGTTCACAGAAGGTCTCCAGAACCACCAGTATGGCGACGAGCCCCAGGAGGAGGTAGACTGGGAGAGAGCAAGAGAGAGACAGAGCGCGAGACCATGCTCATTACTGTCATAGAGACTAAAGGTGTCCAGGACGACCTGCAGTGTGATGAGCCCCAGGAGACGGGACCTTCTTAAAGTTAGAGGCAATCCAGCCGTCAGTACTGATGCGTATACAGAAAGAGAAAGACACAAAGTTTCTCAGCACCTACAAACATAAAGAGAGAAAGAGCGCGAGACCGTGCTCATTACTGCCAAGAGACTAAAGGTGTCCAGGACGACCTGCAGTGTGATGAGCCCCAGGAGACGGGACCTTCTTAAAGTTAGAGGCAAT
>JAOYSI010070711.1:0-22207 GCA_025775065.1 Hiodon alosoides
TTTTTTTTTTTTTTTTTTTTTTTTTTTTTTTTTTTTTTTTTATTTTTTTTTTTTTTTTATTTTTTTTTTTTTTTTTTCAAATTCTTTTTCCTTTTATTCCTTTTATTTTTTATTTTTTTCTCCCCCCCCCCCCCCCCCCCCAATATATTCAGTGCGACGCATCGCGTTTATCATGTTAAAATATACTTTTCATGCGATGTCATTACTTTTGACCTTACGTCTACAATGACCTTTGTTTCGGCCCACAGACACCTGGACAGCAGTAGCGGCCCGGGACTGACCCTGGGGGGTTACCACTGTCCTCAGTGTCGAGCTAAGTACACAGAGCTGCCCGTGGAGTGCAAAGTTTGCGGTAGGCATACAGTTAATCTTTTGGCATGTTCTCGATTTATCCAGCATTTATAAGGGGTACCTCTGGTGCTGGTTTAATGTAAACGTTGTTAGCCATGTAAGTCGTCTAAGTAATTAGGAATGTATTTATTAGCAGCGTGCGCACGAGTGGTGCAAGTCCTGAAACCTCTACCAGGCGTTCTTTATACTTCCTCTCAACGCAGCTCCTACTGCAACTTTGAAGCGTGATCGATGTACTTTGTACTACCGCTCATCGTCCAATGGGAAAAAACCAAAGTTCCATGGCCGTGTCTCGGTACTGACCCGGACAGTTTAAATGGCAGTTCTTGGCTTGGTTTGGGTTAAAGTCTGAACTGAAATGTCTGAGCGTTGGTAACGTCAGCCCTTTAGCTGGCGATGAGCGACTGGTTTTTTTTAATGCTCTGTTCCGTTCCGCTCCGTTCCGTTCCTCCGCAGGGCTGACGCTAGTTTCCGCTCCCCACCTGGCCAGGTCATTCCATCACCTCTTCCCCTTGGCTCCTTTTCAGGAAGTGTCCCTGGGTGACTTCGACGGGCAAAGGTGTGTGCGGTCTTTCCTTTTATTTTAAGCGTTGGTGTCAAATGCCAACGCTAACTGAGGGTGATTTGGAAGTGACAAGCATCATCGGAATCTCATGGTATTCCTCTTCTGCAGGTTTTGTCACGGTTGCCAAGGGGAACTGAAGGACAAAAGTGTAACTATCTATAAGTGTAACTAACTATTTGAATAGCTGGTATAGTTGTGGTTGGTCTTTAAAATGCCCTCTTCCTTTTTGATTCTGCACTCTGCAGGTGTATCTCTGTCAGGTATGCAACACTTTGTTCTGCGTGGGTTGCGACCTCTTCATCCACGAGACCTTGCACTGTTGTCCCTCCTGCATACACAACCAGAGCGGCTCCTGATGCGAGGAGGAGCGGCCTCGATGCACGGGACCTGGCTGGGCTGTGAAATAGTGTGCGTGACCGAGGATCCAGAAGTGAGGAAACTGATGTCATGTGATGTCGTCTCTTATCATACCACCGGCAATCTTAAAGCTGGGCCCGGAACAGCCCTCTGCTAGGCTGATTGTGTGTATATTTCTCCGGATGGAAATATGCCATTCATTCTCATTGACAAATCGACCGAACCGTTGCTGCCTCTTTGTAGCCCTACGTTTCTATTTTATGGGTTTTGTTTATTTTTTTTTACCATCAGGCTTCCATCAAGCATGAAAAACATTTTTCTCGCAGTGGCATGAGATTCATGACTACACGTGTTTTTTTTCCAAACTAAAACTTTATTTGTTTTACACACTCACTGCATATTCTGATATGAATGGTGCGTATCATTGCACATAATGAAACAAAGCTCCACAGTTCAAACAGTATGTGCATTATGGATTTGACAAAACAATTCTGAATAATGTTCTAAAAACTATTCATTATATGTACACACTAGAAAATAAATACATGCAGCCATCACAATGACAATGGCTGGTATCCAAACTAAGGACGGTACACAAACGGCACCGCCACTGCTTCTCGTGTCAGTGAGGATGGTGTAAACGCTGCAATGGGGAGGGAATGTTTCCAGTGCGGTTGACTGTAATAAAAAGAACTACCTGAATGCACGTGTATTTTGTCTGTTCACATTAGATGAGCTCAGGTATTTATACAGAAAGAAAGAGTTCTGAAGTATGATGATCAAATTACATTTTGTTTAAAGGCCTTATTTATTCAAAAAAAATTCTTCCCGTGAAGTATATGAGACGTGTAAATGAGCTGATCTAACTTCACGTTAAAAAAAAAACCTAGGTTGTGCCAGTGAACTCCAGGTTCTTCTGAAGGGCTTCCTGCCTGTCCAGCCAGGCTTTGAGCAGTGGCAGGTTCTTCTTCATCCAGCGTATGTTCTCCTCAATATTCTCTAGCGCCTGTTGGACACAGCGCAGCCCTGTTCCAGCCTGTTCCTGCTGAGCGCTGAAGAACTCCTTTACCTGAGGAGATAAAACCTAGGAAAATACCGCTGATACTGTAGGCGCGCGAGATGCCTTCACACACACACACACACACACAAACACAGACTGAAACACACACACACACACACATTTGGCCAGAGATTGAGCTACGTATTGCTGAATCTACAGCCAATCACCCAATTTAACCAAGTGGCTATCTTTGCTTTCCCCGTTGGAGTCCTTAATTTGGGTCAAACGAGGGACTCTTCACCAAACTGACTCTAGTAAGGATACACTTTACATACTTTCACTTTCATTGTTGGGTGTCAAGTGTTGGCGAGGACCTGTTACATAGACAGCAGGAAGCAAAAAAATAAGCTACCTCCTCTAACATTTCCTTGGTGGAGTGCTGGTTTGTAACTTCAACCACTATGTTTGCGATGGACTGAGAACCAAGTTCAAACCTGGAGATGAGAGTCAAAAGTCATTTTGTGTGGTTATTGTAATATCAGCTGCTTTCGTATTCACTAAATTTGATAGCTGGTCATTAATGGGGGGGCTGTGGAAATGAACCCACTTCTTCACCAGTCTATCCCAGTTGGCTCTCAGGAAGTCCCAGGCATGTTTGTAACCCTTGGGGTTTCTGGCGACACTGATCATAATGGAAAGCAGGTCTTGGGTCTTCATCACCTCCCCCTCCAGACTCTGTTCCATCATCCTGATTTGCAAAAACCCACACAGATGGCAGGAAAGCCAGAGGATAGCTCGTTCCCATGCATCGGAAACCTGGCGCCGTGTACACCTAACTGTGCCGCTTGTGGGCAAGCGTCTCCAAATGTACAATGTAAACTAGTTCCCGTGAGATTTAAACAGCGCCTTACCACTGGAGCTTGTCGGGCAGTGGGCTTATGGCGAGAGCTGCCTGTATTTGGCTCTTCACCGAGGTATACAGTGATTTGGAGTACATCTGAAACAGGAAGTCCCATCCCTCTGGGGAACGGGGCTCCTACTATATAAACCGCCTCGCTGATGTCGCTGGGAAGACTGGAAATATGGCACATTGGAAAAGATGAGAAAGTTAGGCAGCGCTGCATGGAAAAGATTAAAGGGGCCCTCGTCAAAAGTCGCTCTGGTGCACAGTGACAATAAGAGGACAACCAGGGAGGAGACTGAGCGGTGGAAGGAAGCAGAAGTAAAGGTAAAACCGCCACTCAGCGCAACTCTCAAACGAGAATACTTTAAGGGCTATATATCTCTGACCGCCAACAGTGATGGATAAGCATGCAAAAGCACGGAGGCCTGTTCCTCCAGCTGCTGAAGAGCTCCGCGGCTCTGTGGACGCAGGGCGGGTGACCGCGCACGCAGGCAAAGAGCAGAAGGTAGCCTCGCAGCATCCGGTGGGTCGTGGAGCCGTCGTTGCTCCAAGACTGCCGATCGATCAGCTCCTGGAACAGGCTCACGGTGTAGCCCTTTCGAAAAAACAAGAGAACGCGCAGACCAAAACCACGTTGAAGCGGAACACACAGAAGGGGGAGAGACAATGGGGAGACCCCTGGATGCTGGGTTATGAATCAGTCTAAATCCTAAATGTTTCGCTGAAAAGGTAAAGACTGGAAGTGGTGTTTGTGTTGGATCTTCATCTGATTCTCCAGGTCCTTCAAGTCCTCCCTCTTCTCCATGAGTTTGTAGAGGGGCACCAGGTCGTAGAAACCCTGCATTACAAGCATGGTCTCCAGTTCTTTTCCCAGGTACAGAGACAGGTCCAGGGCCTTATCCAGGGGAACTTTCCCAACACTGTGGGCAGTGAAACCATCAAAACTTGACCTTTGACCCAAACACAACATCTGGGATATTCCTCAGTTACAGACTACAGAATTACAAACATCTCCAGTGTGGTGAGGAGATCTACGCATTACAAACATCTGTGGCGGCAATTTCTCGAAGGCACTGAAGTGGCACGTAATGGATATGTTGCTGTTATTCTTAGTTTACCAGAGAACTATGTGAACTTCTCTCTGTCCCACTGGGTATACACCTCTTTCCAAACCTGAACGCCCCCCCACCACCAAATCATTCACCTGACCAGCTGAAAGATGTTGTTGGTGAGGCTGGCCCTGTCGTTGCTACTGAGAGCTGTGTGGTTGTTCTGGAGCAAGGTGATCAGCGGGTGATCAGCGGGTGATCAGCGGGTGATCAGCGGGTCCCAGCCGCCCACCTCGTAGTGAACAACGTAATACCCGTTCATGTCCACGTTGAACTTGATCCACTCCACCTCAGCCGGGAGGTTCAGCACAAGGCTCATTAACAAAACCCCAGGGAAGGAAAGGCCTTCAAATCCCCCTGTAGAGTTTACCTTATTCCGTGGTAGACGATAATAGATGTTACAATACAATATATATTGAATTGGGTTTTCCTCACCCTGCTACGGAAATAGAGGACAGCTACACACCTGTTTTGGTGGCCAATAGGAAACGATGGATTGTGCTGGAGTTGCTGGTTATGAAGATCAATGGGATATGCCACAGGTATCTGAAAATAATAAATCAGACAAACTGGTTATCAGGCACTCTAAACCGTGTCCTCTAAGCAATAGAGAAATTACTGTAAATTACCCTGATCCTTTGGATGAATCTTCACTTTTCAAGAATCTTTCCTGGGTGAGTCTGACTTCTCGACCTCTGACCTCCACACAAACTACAGGGAACCCTTCCTGCAGGGTCCACGTGACCATCATTGCCTGCACATCCAGCTTCTCCTCTGCATACCACTTCTACAAGGTGACAGTGGCATGCGTCAGTCAGTCAATCACAAGTCGCTAAAAGCGTAACCCACTTCATTCTGCCTGAGAATGAATGTCATTTTCACCACATATTTACTCTATATATATATATATATATATATATATATATTATTATATAAATTTATACGTCCTGGCTATTGTGCTGTTTATTCAGTTATCTTCTCATTGATGATTTTCATACTGATAAACAATCAATAATTTATTTTTAAATGAGCGATAAAAGATATACAACTGCATCTGTTTTGGCGTCTCAGCCCATACAGAAACGAAACACTTTATTACTACATCTCACATTCCCAGTACCGACACCAAGAACACAGGACTCTTTCCACTCACAGACGCTGCAGTCTGGGAATCGGTTGAACAGAATCCATCTCTTTGCACCCTCACCCCGTCTAGCTCGTCTGATTGGCGTATCTGATTTCGGAGAAGAAACACAAACCCCCCGTTTTGTATTTTTTAATACTGGTTCATCCTTTTATCCTTTTGATATCAACATTTCCAGTTCACACTGAAAGTGTATGTTCAAAATTCACACGGCAAAATGTACATGTAAAGAACTATGAATTCGCCTATGAGAATGAATCAGAGAATTAAGCAATTCAAGCTGACCAGCTTCGTAACCGTGCACTAACATTGGTCAGGCTGTCCCAAAGGTGGCTGTTGACTGTGTTTTTCCAGCTGTAGCGACGAAGATAGTGTACTATTCCGATTTTAAAGGCCTCCGGAGTCAGGAAATCTCTCAGCATGTTCAAGATGCAAGCTCCCTGAAACGGACAAACAAAAACACTCATTCGCATTTGTAATTTAGGGTACGGACTACATGATCCAGGGTACGTACACCGAGCCCGTATTCCTGGAGAACGGTTCCAAACTGGATGAAGAAGTGGTTCATTGCCTTATCATACGAGACACTGTCAAACATCTCCTGGATCTGGGCAGGGTTCTCCACAGGTGTGGACACAGGATGTGAGGAACTCAGAGAGTCTACCTCCATGGCCAAGAAACACTTCTCCAGAAAAAAATCCTCCTGGTAGAAAACAGAAGAAAAGGGTTAACAAGAAAATCCCTGAAAGTGTCTTTGGTAGATATTAATATCTATTCTATGTATGACAACAATGGTATTTTTTGTGCAAATGTTTTATTTTTATTTTATTTTATTTATTTTTGGGCATTCTTGGGAGTTCTTCCTAAAAAAATATATCAAAAGTACTACTAAAAATCCCAAAAAACTCACGGGCAAACTCAGGGGCACTGACGTTTCACCTCAGGTCCTATGTCTGCTAGTTGGAGGAAACCAATCAAGAGGACATGCAAAGCTCTTTCATTTACAAAAAGGCATGAATAAGTAATTGGCCAATGAGCGTTTAAAAAATCTAATTATAAAAAACGTTATAAAAAAGTTTCCCCGTAATCATTTCTGGATTGTAGCTAAAATGAGAGAAAAGTTTCAATGGGAATGACTCCACTGGGTAAACTGACCTTTTTAACTGGACATATTTTGTTAAGAGTAAGTTAAAAAGAACAAAGCTAAAACATTTATTAATATATGTATAGTGCCTGATCAGAAAGGTAGCGGTGTGTGTGTGTGTGTGTGTGTGTGTGTGTGTGTGTGTGTGTGTGTGAGTTTAACAAATGAGCCTCACCACTTGCAGTTCCGGGTTTGTGACACTGACAGACACAGACTCCATTTAATTGGCAAAGCCCTCGTTTAGCCACAAATCGTTCCACCATTGCATGGTCACCAGATTACCAAACCACTGATGAAGAGCAGAGCAGAGGAAACGATATTAAAACAGTTAATAACAACAGTAGCTTTTACACTGACAGATAGACGGGAATGTAAGTGTCCGCGCCTGGGTGGCTCATCTCTGTCTGCAAGGAAAGACTCGAAAGGCAAAAAAAAATATTTCTAATTTCTTTGGTGGGAAACGAAAGCCACAAGTATTTAGTGTCTGGGAAGACACATTGACTGCAACCATGCTGACATATAGAGTTAAAAAAAAAAAAAACCCCGGTGGGCCAATTCGTGAGCGATGATCTTGGCGATCCCTAGCTTGTCAGAGGCAGAGGACTTCTTGGGATCAAAGAGGAGTGCAGATTCCTTGTAGGTTGTCAAACCCCATTTCTCCATGGCTTCCCACTGGAAGTCAGGGATAGCAACCAGGTCTGCAGAGAAAGGAAACCACTCAATAATTACATAATGCTTAACGGGATATACGTCACAATAATGTTATGAACACCTACGAACAAATGGTCTCCCATATTCTTATCTCTGGATTTGTAATTCAGGAACCTTGCACAGAACAATAATGACACTGTACCCAACTTTCCCAATAAGCAACAAAAATATATAAATGGTTTAAAAAATTATGTAAATGATATCGAAATCAATGAGCAGGAAAGTAAATGGAATAAACATTTTAAACAAGGTAATGTGTTACTACCGTTCACTCACTATTTAATAGTCTGCACTTCCACAAAGTCCACCTAACTAATTCCCAGTGCAGTTATTCCAAAATTGATTCATACTAAACTAAACATCCTAACGTTTCCTTCTCCGAGGGCTACAACTGAATATGCATGGTATTTCATACTGGCCTTGTTTGGGAAGTGGATATGGGATGCCAAAGTAATCATCATAGAAATCCAGAAGACTGACAGCAGACTCCAATGCAAACCCTGCCTGCTCAATCTGTGTACACTGAAACCTGACAGGAGGGAAACATGAACGCGTTCATCAAAATTTAAAACAGATTCCCAGATTCATTCCGCAATTTCTTTCATTGCCTTACCTTGACTCCGTGCCGGCTGGTCTTGCCGACGGACAGGAAGTCAGACACCACAAATGCCACCAAATAGGTCCTCATCTTCACACTTGTGTCAAAGTGGTCCTCCACAAGTCCACCACCCAGCTCCACCATTTTCCACTGGGGCAAAAAAACTCAAGCCTCACTTTCACTTCAGGTCACAGAGACAGAGGACGACGGTCTACTTTTCTCATTGAACTCATGTGCGTTTGTAAACGGACATGCATTTGATAAACGGACTTGCATTCCAAACACAGACGGTCAGAATACAGGTTCAGTTTGATGCACCTTGGGCATGTTAGACAGTGCAATATGCCGGGCTCTCGGCGGATCCGGATGGAGAAATTAGCCTTCAAAGCTGGCTCGTCGAAACAGGGGAAGGCAGCACGGGCGCTGGTGGGCTCAAACTGGGTGGAGGCCAGAACTCTTAACAGTGGAGGCAAATACAAATCAAAACATTAGCGTTGAGCCTGTCAGTATTACCGCAGCACTTGCTTTATGGATTTGCTCAGGCTGAAGCAGGCCACCATTTTAAAAATAAATAAGTAAATACTGATCATTTAACAACGTGATGCCTACTGCTGGCCTTCGGTTCAATTCAAACCACTGCCTTACCTGATCTCGCCAGGTGGAGTACGATAGGTGCTTTTGTAAAAGCCGTGAAAAGTCTCGGAGAGGTTTGCAGAAAACTCCACGTACGCGGAGTACCGATGACCCTTCGCCATAGTTACGTCATCCGATAGGAGAGCTAACTGCTGGAACGAAGGGAACTCAAGAACTCGGAGAGGATGGGTTCTGCCTGACTCCCTCAGCGCTGCCTTAGAGATTTGGAGGCCCTCGCTATGCAGAATGATAGTTTGGGTATCCTGTGTGATCTCCAGGTCGATCTGAACAAACCTAGTGAAGTCAAGAGAGGTCAAGTTGGGGTGGATGAGGAGGTCATAGTGAAAAGGTATGACCGTTTCTGGTAGCCTAATCTGATTCCATGGGAAAGGTTGACCGTTGGTTGCAACAGGAGATACTGCCCTGGTCTTTTCCTGATTTTGCTCCTTAATAGCAAAAGAGCAAGTATGAAGGACCATGAACATTAACATTAACAGAGCCAGCAGGTTCGGTGTGCTTTTCTGTCTCGTAAAGTTCATTTCTGACATCATCGTCAAAGACCTCTCTGCAGTTTTAACCAACGCCCCTTCCTCCTTCCTAAGAGAAACACAATAAAAACATTTTTATACAATTGGATATTGTCAAAGGGAAGTGGTATAATATGATTTTAATATGAGAGCATTACCAAATAATGTTGACTCTGTCTACATTAGGATGAACGAACGAATGCAAACATTATACTAATGAAGTTATCGGCTAACCTTATTGCGTATTCTATATCAAATAAACGGAAGTAGGGTTTCTTTTTAAAATTACCATCCATAACGTCATGAAAGTGTTTGTTGAACAGCGGGTTTATTTCAACACTTAAACTTTCGATTTTAGTTTATTTAGGTAGCAGTTAGCCATCTAAA
Organism: Hiodon alosoides; assembly: GCA_025775065.1. Taxonomy (NCBI): domain Eukaryota; kingdom Metazoa; phylum Chordata; class Actinopteri; order Hiodontiformes; family Hiodontidae; genus Hiodon; species Hiodon alosoides. Next base: position 9,431 of record JAOYSI010070711.1, read on the forward strand.
ATGAAGTGGCTGACTCGTATTCGATTTAAAGCAGATACAAATCGCATTTGATTATCACAATAAACTGTATTTTATCGGTACAATTTTATCTACTACTAAGTGCAGAGATACTCACCAACAATCTCCTAAATGGCTGTTGAAGTAAATAAACGAGATAGAAAGTGAAATCAAAACGATTAATTTGAATGCTGGGACATTTTGAGGCTGTGCCTTGGAATTAAAAACCAGTATTAAAATTAATCGTTTTGTATTTAAAATAATAATAAAATAAAATACATAAAGGGGCAATGTTTTGTGCATTCATTTTTCGTTCGGTTTTGTCAGGAAGTTATACTGTGCAATGGGCTGTTTCTATAGGTTATGCCAATATCAGTGTAGTATTTTACCCAGAAATCAACTATTTAGAGTGTCTTATTGACCGGCATTTTTTGTGGTGATTTTATGATCGGTAACACTACGTTGAGTCATTGATTGGCTCTGTACACTCTATTTAGATAAGGTTTGAATAATTGGCTAGTTTCGGGTTTCTTACGTTAAAATTCCGAAGTACACCCAAATTAGGTGTGTGAAGTCAGCCTTACAATGTTGAGGTATAATCAAGCTCATGGTGGATACATGTTATGTGTATATTTCTGTAGGGTGGAGGCAATCAGCGCACCATCAGGCCCTGGTTGTCTGTGCACAAGTCAACAGCTCTCTAATATGGGCACGGCTACTGGCGGGACATACCTTACCCGTCTGCTATGTGAACATGTGAGCCAACTAAATAACTGATATACTTTCAAAAGACATAATCCGTCAAACGTATTGTAGTTAGCATCACAACAGAGAATCAGTCACTCTGCGTTAGACTGGCACCAGAAAATGTTTATTATGTAGATACATGGCAATTCTCATCCGAAACTCTTTAAAATGAATGTTGTGATTGTGTATCCCCCCGTGCATGTCACATAATCCTTTAGTACGCAGCCAGTGTCATTCAACTTTTAAAGTGGGATTGGCCTATTTATCATACACACCGACCTGAGGAGGGTAAAGTCCAGACCTGGCCTCAGACATAATTAATCAGTAAGCTCAATAGTGAGATGACCTTTTCTTTCCAAGCATAAAGGGAAAGGTTTGACAATAAAATCTCCAACGAACCTCTGGCTGTTTCAGTGACCACTGAGCCGTGTGCCATCCAGAACGATGCTGAAGAAGGTGTTCCTTTTCGGTTTCCTGGGGGCTGTGGTCCTCGCAGTGGGAATCCTGGTGGGGCATTTTGGAATCCAGAAGAGCAGCTCATCCCCGGCACAGGACGTGTACCGTGATGTGGACGAGGTCTTAATCGAGCAGTTCCTCACAGAGGTGGACAATGTTCAGATTGAAGGGAACCTCAGGTGAGATGAGATTGGGGGATATCATTCTTCACATTGGTCAGATACAATGATTGGTCATCTCTTAGTAATTCACCGACCAAAACCTCATTTGACACCTTAACTTTGTGCAGAAATTCCAGATGTATTAATTGAACTTGTTTGTTCAATAAATTCTCTATGGCGCAAAAAAAAACCCCAAAACAGATCAGACGCTCAGATTTGTTTGCTCAGATCGATTTTATCCAGAGAACCGATTGAAACTTTGTTGTCCAGGTACTATAGAATATGGTAAATTTACATTTCTATATTTGGTCCCTGTTCTTCTCTGAGTTGTTCCAGCATCATTCAAATTGGTGTGTTGTTTTAGATGGATTAATTTGGGACATTTTGGATTCTAACTCCATGATATATTAAAAAAATAAGAAAATACCCTACATGTGTTAAAGCTGTAATACCTTTCCAATGTGGACATTCTCTGCAGAAGAAGTGTGCTTCGTGGTGAGTTTTTTTTTAAATGTCCTCTGAAGGGAACTGTCTAAGGTGCCCCACATGGCAACCACAGACGGAGATGAGCAGACGGTACAGTATTTGCTGAAGAGATGGCAGGACCCCAGTAGTGGCCTGGATAATGCCTGGAGGGAGGAATACATGGTGTACCTGTCTTTCCCCAGCCAGACGCATCCAAACAACGTCACTGTGGGTGAGTCCCGTGTGTACGGCATCGAGGTGTGCGAGGGGCAAACATCCCAGTATCCTACTGATGTGTGACAAAGTCAACCCTTCTCCCTTTTCCGCGTGTTTCACTGTTTTTCGTTAAAACCTTGCATCAGCTAGAATTGCTAGCTGTTAAATAATAAAGTGCCGCAGTGGCATGTTGTGCAAATATTATCGTCACATCATTGCTGCCCAGATGCCGCGCGTTTTGTGACGCCCTTATCATGTGTTTTATCTCTCAGTTTCCCCCACCGATGCGGTTCTTTATGCCATAAGAGAGAAAGAAAAACCTTACTACTCCAACCAGGAAGACAGTGAAGTGGTCCAGCCCTACGCGGCCTACGCCCCCCCTGGTCACCCTAAGGTGCCTGACGACTGTTCACTGACCTTTGATATACTGTAAAAATGATCAGCAGCGCTCCTGCCCAGTAACACGCTGTCTGCGGTGACCTCTATCTGCGTGGTTCAATGAGGCCCATCAAAACCATAAAGTATAGCTTTTATTGCCCAGTTATCTCTCCTGCATTGGCAACCATCTCTGGATATCTTGCTGATCTCTTTGTGGTTCATTTTATTGACTCACTTTTTTCCCAGTTAAACTTTACCAAATGTTGTGTTGGAATTATAGCTATTAACTTTAGCAATGTTGAGGAAAAAACATGCACTTTTTGCAGCCTTGCAATTTGACCATGATGTAGATACCAGCATCTTTTCCATGACCATGATGAAGTAAAAGTTAAACAGTGTGAAATAGTTTCAGTCCGCTGCCTTATGAGTGTCTCCACACTATGCTGTTGGCATAAGTTCAGCCTGGGTTTAAGTAAGTGAGCTGTTAAACTGACTTTTATACCATTCTGGGTTTATGTGTGTGTGTGTGTGTGTGTGTGTGTGTGTGTGTGTGTGTGTGTGTGTGTGTGTGTGTGTGTGTGTGTGTGTATATATATATAAAACAAAATGCTTTAAAATTAACGTCAAGTATGGGCCAGTGCTTGGCTTTACTTCAAAGCATTTTATATGGTTCAATGTGGGAGAGTTAATTGGTTATAACCTAATGCGTGCATTATGTTTGACTCAACACGTTTCTTTATGTGTAGGAGGATGTGTATCGTTGGATGTCTTTCGCTTCGAGGCCCTAACATGTTCATGAACGTTTAGGGGAAGCTTGTGTACGCCAACCAGGGCAAAGTTAGCGACTATGAACACCTGAACAAGACCATGGACCTGAGTGGTACCATCGCCATCGTGAGATATGGGGGTGCAGGTAGGGCAGCGAAGGTAAGCCTTGCGGAACATTTCCCACGTTGCCTGCGCTGTGATGTAACTAACGGAAGTTTACTTGCCGGGTTATAATGGTGGCATGTTGACACACAACTCAGGGTAGCATAATGAGGAGTAGTGATTTAGGAAGTAAACTTGTGACTGGTGGGTTTTAAATTGACTTCAGTTGGACTCTCGACCATACTATTTAACCTGAATTGTCCTCGCAATATATGCAGCTATTTACATAGATGATGTATGTAACCTGTAAGTGTGTAAGTCATCACAGACCAAATTGATAGCAAACTGTACTAACTATAAATAGAAGTTGTTTAAAGACAAGGTTTTAAAAGCTAACGGATTTCTGTCACTCAGGCCATCAACGCCGCTCCGTTCGGAGTGATTGGAGTTCTGGTGTACACCGACCCACTGGACATAAACGATGGAAAGATGTCCGATGTAGATGAGACGTACCCCCATTCCTGGTACTTGCCCCCGTCTGGGGTCGAGAGAGGTTCCTACAACTCGCACTTTGGCGACCTGCTGACGCCGTACCTCGCAGCCAAAGGTGACGCGTGACTGGGACACACTCTCTTGTGCGGGTAGTGGACAATAAAAAGAAAACACTTTCAAAATGCTACTTAGGATTATGTTGGGAAATCCCCGTGAACGTGATGTGCCTCCCGCCAGTGGCCACGCTTGGTCTTAGTACTGTGGTGAGTGGGGCCTGAGGTTACTGCCTGAAAGTTGGGGACGTGGGTAATGTCGGAAGGTGCTGATGATGTCATCTTGTTCACTCGGGTGACCACTGTCAAACTAAATTAAATTTGGCCAGTCCTACTTATGGTGTTAAAATATATCACTTTTACAAAAACATAGGACTTCGGACGTCAGGCACAAATAAACAAATTAGTTTATTACTAATTTAACAAAACATTTTGTTCACATTCCCTCAGATATCAGACGCTGAACACACTGTACCATACATTCTGATGTGATTTTCAAGTTATATATGTATAAAGAAAAATAATATTCTTGGCTTCTCTTGCAGAGGACACATACAGAATACCAGAAGTTGACATCACAGGGATCCCACCCATTCCAACGCAGCCAATTGGATTTGAGGATGCTTACGCCTTGATCTGGTCTGTGGATTGGTGACATCATCATTTTCACTCTGTACCATAATACCACTAGCCTTTCATTAGGTTTGTGATAATAGTGCCACATCATAGAGAGACAAAGCCAAGCAGGAGTGTGATTGGGTGTGATCTAATTAAGCTATTGTTTGACTTAGTAAACTCGGAGGGCAAAACTCTCCAAATGACTGGCAAGGAGCATTCAACTGCACTTATAAATTGGGAGGACCAGGATTCGAACCCACATCCGACTTCAAGGACAGGTGATGAAATCCACATCTGCTACAAGCTGCTTAGTTTTATTCCGATAAATAAATATAATAGAATCCATCGAATGGGAAGGAGTTTAAGACAGGCGACACACTTCTCACGCAGACAGCCGGTGTCCGTTCTATCTCAACCATTTTACTTTATGTTTCTATGTAGACCTTATGTCACGACATCTTTCACATGCTGAACACGTTGCTTCCAAAAGCGCTTTCACGGCCTCTGATCTTTTCCAGTGATGTTAAACTGGACATATACAACCAATGTGAGCGGCGGAATTCATCGAATGTGATGGGAGTGATCCGAGGTAGCGTGGAGCCAGGTGGGTTGAACCCAGACCGGTGTCAAATCTCCAAAAAAATTTGGGTCTAAGCGTGGAGGTGCAAAAACAGGCACCCCTATCGTGGCTTAACCCTTAACCCTCCTGCTGCGTGTAACAGGCGCCCTGATCATGAGTTAACCCTTAACCCTCCTGCTGCCTGTAACAGGCAGCCTGATCGTGAGTTAACCCTTAACCCTCCTGCTGCTTGTAACAGGCGCCCTGATCGTGACTTAACCATTAACCCTCCTGCTGCCTGTAACAGGCTCCCTGATCGTGAGTTAACCCTTAACCCTACTGCTGCGTGTAACAGGCGCCCTGATCGTGAGTTAACCCTTAACCCTCCTGCTGCATGTAACAGGCGCCCCGATCGTGACTTAACCCTTAACCCTCCTGCTGCGTGTAACAGGCGCCCTGATCGTGAGTTAACCCTTAACCCTCGTGCTGCGATGGTGAGTTAACCCTTAACCCTCCTGCTGCCTGTAACAGGCGCCCCGATTGTGAGTTAACCCTTAACCCTCCTGCTGCGTGTAACAGGCGCCCTGATCGTGAGTTAACCCTTAACCCTCCAGCTGCGTGTAACAGGCGCCTCGATCGTGACTTAACCCTTAACTCTCCAGCTGCCTGTAACAGGTGCCCTGATCGTGACTTAACCCTTAACCCTCCTGCTGCGTGTAACAGGCGCCCCTATCGTGACTTAACCTTTCACCCTCCTGCTGCGTGTAACAGGCGCTCCTATCTTGAGTTAACCCTTAACCCTCCTGCTGCATATAACAGGCGCCCCTATCGTGACTTAACCTTTAACCCTCCTGCTGCGTGTAACAGGCGCCCCGATCGTGACTTAACCCTTAACCCTCCTGCTGCGTGTAACAGGCGCCTCGATCGTGACTTAACCCATAACTCTCCAGCTGCCTGTAACAGGTGCCCTGATCGTGACTTAACCCTTAACTCTCCAGCTGCCTGTAACAGGTGCCCTGATCGTGAGTTAACCCTTAACCCTCCTGCTGCGTGTAACAGGCGCTCCTAGCGTGAGTTAACCCTTAACCCTCCTGCTGCGTGTAACAGGTGCCCTGATCGTGAGTTAACCTTTAACCCTCCAGCTGCCTGTACCCTCTCAGACAGGTACGTCATTTACGGGAACCACAGGGACAGCTGGGTGAATGGAGCCATCGACCCCAGCAGTGGTACAGCGGTCATGCTGGAGATCACCAGGGTGTTGGGCAAGATGGTCAAGTCAGGTAAGACGACTGGGCCCCAAGGAAGGAACAGAAAGTGCTGCTCTCTCTGATAAGCCCTGTGCACTCATATATCACCATCAAGCATGACCTGCGCAAAGATTCGGTTTGACAGAAACTGACCGAAGTAGGTTCAGTGCAATTTCTTCTGGTTATACTTCAGCTCTACGCTGTTATTAGGTTGGTGCTTGATTAGTAAAACAACATTATGACTGAGGATTCCAATGTCAAACTAACATCTTACCTGCTCAGGAACTTAAAACACACTTACAGGCCCTACGCTAGAGCTCTGATATCCATTATTAAGGCATTGTATCCAGCAAGGGATCTTAACAGCACCACCTTAAGTAAATAAATACATACTTTTTTTCATGGCTTTTCTTACACTAATAAAATATTCTGCCAGTCTTGCCTGAGGGTCTTTGTTAAGGGTCTTTGTGACATGGAAACATGTGAAAACGGCTTTATAACCATAAATTGATTGATTGATTGATTGATTGATTGATTGATTGATGGTTCTGGTACTCTGGCTTCCCGGGTAACCGCAGGCTGGTAGAGTTGAGAGGGACCTGCTTCTCCTCCAACCGGTGCAGAACCTCTCGGGCCAGCAGTATGGGTGGCTTGAAGGTTACTAGGATTGGAGGATATTAGCTGTACCTCAACCTCCTAGTGACCCTCCCTTCTCAGTGTCGCTGTCTGTCACCCTCTCTCTCTAATAGTTAATTTGGCCAGAAGTAGCCTAATCTTCGGGGCTGCACCGAGACGGTTATGTTAAGATTTGAAGGCTGCGAAAAGGCCATAGACCGTTGTTTTTATTTATTCATTTTCTGGAAGGAAAATGGAGGCCACGGAGATCCATTATCTTTGGGAGCTGGGGGGCAGAGGAGTTTGGGCTCATTGGCTCGAATGAATACACAGAGGTACTCCTGTTTTGCTTTGTCCGGCTGTTGTTGGTTTTTCTGGGCGTTGTGAGGAGCACATTTAAGAGACCTGAGACTTGACCTGGGACCTCATGATTTAAATATCAAACTTCTCTTGAAATATTACCTCAGTAAAAGCTGTGTTTACATCCAAGTGTGTAACTGAGTAAAGATTAAAAAATTTACTTTAATTTAAAGTTTGTGTTTCGGTAGTTCCTACTGGCAGATAGAAGCTGAAATTGAAAGTTCTCGATTTTTAATCTTTTTTTATTGACCTTTGCCACAGGAGTATTACAGCAAACTAAGGGACCGCACTGTGGCCTACATTAATGTGGACATCTCAGTGTTTGGTGAGGATGACCATATTTTCACTGCTGCTAATGCTGTGGCAATCCTAAAATCATTCATAATGCACGAACTGCCTGTGTAAAACAAATGTGTTTATTGTTTCACAACTTAAATTAGAAGTATATCATTGCCATTGTCAGAAACTGAAGCGGATTCTCTTGATAAGAATGCAATAAAATAAATCAAGAGAAGAGAGATTGGACCGTTTTTTGTCCTGCGTTGTAAACCAGATTCTCTGTTTTAGCCAATTCCACTCTTAGGGCACAGGGATCGCCTATAACTCAGAGCGTGATCTTCAAAGCCGCCAAACAGGTGAGAACAGTCACTCTCTGTGGTTTTTAGGAATGAATGTGTCGATTCGCATGCAGATACGCATGTGGATTACACGACACGGAGAACCATCTTGCTTGGGTTATCTTATAGGTCAATCAACAGTCCCGGGACCTTAAAACTAATCTGCAATGTTTCGAGAGCGGTTTTTTTAAACATAGTTTTTTTTTATTTTTTTTTTTTATGTGATCATTGGTTAAGCAAGTGGTGTTTTATGCTTTATTGAGAGAGCATATGAAATTATTTTACTGACAAATCTTGACTTTTAACCATGGTTCACGGACACAGAAGGTGAGGAACATTGTTTTACCCGTTCACAGGTAAAGACGCCGGGATCAGAATCGACCTCCGTCTACGACAACTGGATCCGCTACTCCAACCGAACCAGTCCCACCCACGGTCTGATTCCCAGGTTTGTACTCCTCTTTCATGGTCCGTCCTCCCAGGCTTGTGTCTGGGTGAGAAGTCTGCTGGTTTCATTGGGCTGCTTTCTTCTCCAGTGTGTCCTATTTGACGGGGGCAGGCAGTGACTACGCCCCCTTTATGCACTACCTGGGGGTTTCCTCCATGGACATCGCCTACACCTATGACAGAGTGAGTCACAGAGAGACCCACCCTGGGTGATCGGTGTAGAGAATCGCCGCTTTGGTCATTTCTGTGACCCATTACCCAGACACGTTGGACTGAATAGTTTGTGTGCCTTATAACATGACTTTTTTCGCCGGTTGTTTTGTCCCGTAGAGCAAAACCAATGCCCGGATTTACCCCGCCTATCACACAGCCTATGACACGTTTGACTACGCTTCCAAGTTCATAGACCCAGGTAAGAGAAAACCCCTTTGAGGACAGTTACAAGGAACTGCAGACCCAACAATTGAAAAAAACAAATCCCGTTGTAAATTATTCCTCTGTGAAGGAGAAAAAGGCTTGGATGTCATGCCGCGCACCTGGAAACGAAGAGTCGTAAAACTCTTTATTATAGTAGAACAAAATATCATAATCTCAAAGGCGACCAGGACATAAATATTAGGCACTGGTTGGATTAAATGCATTTGAAAACTGGCATTTTTTCTTAGGCCGCCTCAATGGTGGCTGTTATGATGAGACCCACGGCGGTTCTCCGTTCATCGTTGGACTTTCAGTTCACATAACACCGTGTCCACAAAAGGCTTACTCTAAAACCACTCACCTCCTGCCCATTCAGTTCACATAACTCTGTAACACTGTGTCCACAAAAGGCTTACTCTAAAACCACTCACCTCCGGCCCATTCAGAAAAGGAGCTGTGGCTTTTCTCATTCTGTCTCTGCGGGCTCAGGGTTCACCAGTCACCAGACGGTGGCGAGGACGGCCGGGAACGTGCTGCTGCGGTTGGCCGACAGCCTCCTGGTGCCTTTCAACTGCACGGACTACGCGGAGAGCCTGGAGCAGTACCTTAGTACCGCACAGGACCAGTTCAGCCAAGTGCTGGCAGGGAAAAACATCTCCATGGGTGAGTTGGGCCGATGTTCGGGGTGGGAGGGGCCAGTTGGGCCGATGTTAGGAGAGGGAGGGGCCAGTTGGGCCGATGTTAGGAGAGGGAGGGGCCTGTTGGGCCGATGTTAGGGGAGGGAGGGGCCAGTTAGGCCGATGTTCGTGGAGGGAGGGGCCAGTTGGGCCGATGTTACGAGAGGGAGGGGCCAGTTGGGCCGAGGTTAGGGGAGGGAGGGGCCAGTTAGGCCGATGTTCGTGGTGGGAGGGGCCAGTTGGGCCGATGTTAGGAGAGGGAGGGGCCAGTTGGGCCAATGTTAGGGGAGGGAGGGGCCAGTTAGGCCGATGTTAGGAGATGGAGGGGCCGGTTGGTACATTATATGTTTTCCATCTCCATAAAATCCGCGCAAATATAAAACACGCGGTAGATAGAGGATGTTTGCTTCTACACCCAAGGAACAGGAACAGGAACCCTCAGACGATTAAGTCAGGTTAGACAGGATGGATGGTGGGACAGGTGAGAAAAAAGGAATGAGAAGAGAGTACTTCAGAGAAGGGGGGGGGGGGGGGGGGGAAAACGCGGCTTAAATAGTTAGGCGTGAAATGAACACAGCAGCAGAAACTCACACACACCCCAGGTCCTGCAAGGGAATACCTATGCTTAATATCCCAGAGCCTCTGAAGAATGCTGTGGCAAAGTTCCGCAAGGCGGCCAACAACCTGAACCAACTGATCCTGACCTCTGACCTGACAAAAGAGACGTGAGTGACAGCTTCCTCCTCAGCCTGACTTTGTTTCTGAACCGGAGTGCCGAACTGGAGACTGTGAGATGATGAAGCGTCCCAAACTTTTCCTCAGACCCCTAATGTCCCGTCGGCTCAATGACCAACTCATGCTGCTGGACCGAGCATTCCTGGACCCCATGGCTTTTCCGGACAAAATCGGATACAGGTTTGCAGACACCGTTCTATAACGCCATGCAATCTGATCATCTTAGCGCTCTCTCTTCACAACGCTCACAACGATAAATGCCAATCGCCGGCACGCCTCCGCAATTTGCAGGTGTTCCCCACCGTAATTCCACCCCTCCCGAGTTTCCTCTCCTCTTTCCCGTTTCCCAACAGGCACGTCATCTGGGCCGCTAAGTCCTCCCTGGTGGCCACCTTTCCTGGGCTGGCCGACGCCTTCGCCCGCGCAGTGCAGAGCGACCTCAGCCTGGACTGGGCGCAGGTGCACCGACACCTGTCCATCGTGGCTCAAGCCATCGGAGGGGCTGCCCACACCCTGGAAGACGTCATCTAAGCCTGTCCCCGTCGTCATGTGCGTCTCTCCAGGATAAAGAGCGACACTACCGCGCTGTCCCGTGATCAGTCATTTTCTAGCATATCTCGATTAATGCAATCTGTTGTATAGAGGTTTTATTCAGTTCTTCCTTTCATCCGTTTATGCTGTTGGGTATTGAGTGTAGCCATCTGAGCTAAGTAGACTCGCTCTCGCTTAGGTCTACAAAGGTGGTTGGATTTGAAGCGGTTTGATTCTCGGAGTGTGACGTACTTTGGCATGCCATTACACGTCCTGTTCGGTGTCACATGACTGACTCCACTGTCACAGTGGACGGTTTTTGTAAACGTGCAATTTCGTAGACTTTGTTTTCCTTTTTAATTTACTCTTAACACTCTTCTGACTCCCAGAACTCTAAACCAGGGACAAGACCAGAATGTGAAGTAATGTAATATAACACAGATTGTCAATAAATGTCTAATAAATGCTATATTTTACGTTCTAATTTTAGCTAAGTTGTTAAATATAAATTTTCATGTCGAATGTAAGAAATTTTCAGTGTCTGTATTTTATATTGAACAAGACATTAATGTAGAGGACACAGTTGAATTTCAGAACAATATGTTTAATTCCTTAATATATATTAAATGTATAAATATTTCTGATCAATAATCTTCGTTACACCATGACACCACTATGTCAAAACAACCAGTAAAATGCTTTAATTTTGTTTGACAACTATTATGCCCTGTATTTGAAAAAAAATAACCTAGAAATAGTTCAGCGGTGGTCAACGCGAGTGAGATGATAAGGCAATAATCAAGCTACACAGCCCACGCAAGAGGTTCAGGACCGATCGGAACAGAGGCACGTCCCTCTCGATGGTAAATAGAAAGGCTCCTCTCCCACTTAGAAACCCTCCATCTCCCTATGCACCCCTCTCTCGTGCAAAGTGTCCACGGGAAAAGTAATATCCTGTCCTGCAGTTCGCTCGGTGCCGAGGCAGATCTCCTGCCAGGCCTCCGGGAGACGCTCTCGCCAGCCCCGTGAACAGAGTCCGGCGCGCACAACAACACGCACTGCACTATAACACACAGCCAGCTTCAAAGACTGCACAAGGAAATTCAGCGTCCATTGGAGGAGAGGCACATCCCTATTAATGACACTTCCCGCCATAATTAAACTTTCAGGAACAACCCTCCAGTTTGTGTCCAGGTCACCACTGAATTCACAACTGAATTCCAGCGAATATGGCCTGGTGTGCGCTCGACGAAGTTATTCTCAGCTGTGAAAGCAAACGATAAAAAATGTGTATAGCTAACCAGTCAGATCTGATCCCAAACAGAGCTGCTATTGTATATTGTTTATTTGATAGATCAAACGGTTGAAAGGCATTTGGTGGACAATTAGAGTAGTTTAATTGCCGTCCATATCAGGGGCTGGACTGAACTTTTTAAACAAAAAAATTAAAAATAAGTGGCTCTGACAGGGTCCTGTGGTCTTTCCAATCAATCAACCAATTTATTTTTATGAAGCGCTTTTCACGTTTCCGTATCAGCTAAAGATGTCGGACGGGTCTATGTTTTATCTGTAGGCATGTGTGGCAAATACATAGATCTCCATAGATCTTGTAATCTTTTCAGCTATTACAAAGTTTAATAAAAAAGGTTTTAAGTTTCAGTAAGGGTATTTCTCTTTTTCGTTGCATCAGAATTGTGCGGTTTAACTGCAACATGCAGCAAAACTAGGAGAGAAATTCATGACCAATTCATTAATAAAAGACATTGAACATGACTCTGGAACATCTAAATAATATATTTATTTAATGAGTTTTCAGTGGCAAGGAACAACTCCCTAAGCTGGTAGGAAGAAACCTTGAGAGGAACCCGGCTTAAAGGGGGAGCCCAACCTCTGCTGGCCGGCACTAGGAGCTATAATTGTCACAGAATCTAATATCAAAAATAGTGTCCACTGTCCTCCAGGAGAAGAGTGAGAGATAATCCAAAACATCCTGGTATCCGGGGGAGGGGGGGAGCCCATGGTGACTGACGTCCAGTCGAAATGATCGAGTGGTTGCTGTGGTGGAAGTTGATGCAGTCCAGCAGCTAGGATGCCTCAAATGACAGCTCGAAAGAGAGAT
>JAOYSI010070722.1:0-22204 GCA_025775065.1 Hiodon alosoides
TTGAGGGGACAGCAAATTTACACTGTTATACAAGCTGTACACTCACTACTTTACATTGTAGCAAAGTGTCATTTCTTTAGTGTTGTCACATGAAAAGATATAATCAAATATTTACAAAAATGTGAGGGTTGTACTCACTTTTGTGAGATACTGTATCTGCCCAGGTTCTTACTCACGCAGTACTCTGACTTCATATTGGATGGAGTCCTCGCCAGCCTCATTGACCGCCACGCAAGTATACCTCCCAGAATCCTCTGCCTGAGCCCTGGGGATCTGCAGCACCCGGCCGCCTGCAGAGAGATGCAAACAAAGGGAAGAAAGAGGTTGGAGGAGGAAGGTTAAGCACAAACAAGCCCTCTCTCCATTGGCTCGCCAGGGCACTTATCGCCCATGCATAGGGACAGTCTTAACATGTGTGTGTGTGTGTGAGAGACAGAAATCGTACGCCCACAAAATGAAAAAACAAGTTTGCGTTATTTCTTTTTTTACCAGGCAGGATCAGCACTTTCTCGTTCGAGGTCAGAGGCCTGCTGTTTTTGTACCACGTGAGTATGGGAGGGGGCACGGCGTTGGTCTCGCAGTACAGCGAGATGGGATTGTTCAGAACCACATCTTTGATTTCGCTGCCCGAGGAGGGCCTGGCGTCTCCTGGTCCTCCTGGTTTCTGGAAACTGGGTGGAACTACAGACAGGAAGAAACAGAATACACCTGAGTCAAGATTCTCTAGGGTTGCCTACGTTAGAAAAGTTGAAGGGTTGATTCCTGAAGAGGACTTTAACATGTAAAATTAAAATGTAATTATATGTGGATGGTTATTTACACAGGGATTTCATTTGTCAAACAAATCTGTGGACACAAAAAAATAAGATTATGGGCCTTTTATTGAATTAAATGTATATTAATGATCAAATTCACCACATCTTTTTAATAATGTGATATTGTGATATTTTCTAATGCAAGTTTCTAATATTATCGACTATATTTTTTTAGGCTTTTAGACATGAGTTTTTTTAGCTTTGGCATGCTTGTGGTATGTTAAGTTATCTATTTTAGATCTCAACTCTCTGTCGGGAGTTCTATTGTTTTTACTAATATTATTCTTACTTGAATCATTTTAATTTTGCTCCAATTTAAACAGTTTTGCTATCCGTTCTTGACAGTTTTTGTGGTGAGAAATGTTTTAAATCGCTCAATTTCTCCTTTGTCAAAATAGGCTTCAGCAGTTCAATAGTTGTGACTTGAGGTGTTCTCCACATTTCTTCTGCTTTGAATTGAAGTTTGAATCTAGTTTAAAATGCAACTGTATATGGATGGTAAATGATGTCGCAAATGATAATACAGCACGCAGACACATGCTGCAACATCTGAGATATATTCCTGCACCCATGCAACCCTTTTTTCATGTAAGAATTTTTTTCTTGCACCTCAAATGCTTACAGTAATCTTTTAATTTTGGCAGGCAATGAATACTAAAAATTGCAAATGATAAATATGTGAAGTTGGAGATTCTACTTTAGATTTTCTGGGGTAAAAAGGCACCACTAGAGAGAGTTCATCATGAAAGGGTCATTGCTACTGCTTTGAGTACAAACAACTGGAATACGGTTCACCTTGTATATTTACATCATAGTCCTTCTCATCCTCCCCAGCAATGTTGGTCGCCACACAGGTATACCGGCCTGTGTCAGACACCTGGGCCTGTCTGATCTGGACTATTCGCCCATTGGCAGTGATGGTCACATGATCGTCTCCTCTCAAAAGCTGCAGAAGTGGATGAGAAAGCATCACATGAGACAACATTCAGCAGTTGATGAAACCAATAATGGCATTCGCTCTAGCATGTGTAAACCAACCTGTCCATCTTTGTACCACTTCAGTGTGGGGGTGGGGATAGCCTGAGCCTCACACTCCAGAGTCAGGGTGTTGTTAACCTTGATCTTCACCTCCTTTGGGGAGATCCCTTCTCCGGGAACGTGGTTAATAACCGGGGGAACTGCAGGGGTAACACGGCAACCTCAGATTGGAACTGGACCAAAAGGTGGTGGAGTCCAGAGCACTGCAGCATTTTTTTACTCACTGAAGACTTTGACCTCGTAGTTCTTCAGAGTTTCCCCGGCTTCATTGGTGGCCACGCAGGTGTACCTCCCAGCGTCCTCCTCCTTGGCGTTGAGGATCTGTAGAGTTCGCCCGCCTGGGTGTTTCAACCCAAAAGGTGTGTTAGACATCATTGGGTACCATGCTGGCTCATTTGCAGTCAGATCAACGTAGTCAAAACCTCTGACCTGGCAGGACCCGCACGTTGCGGTTGGACTCGAAAGGTGTGCCGTCCTTCAGCCAGGTGATGATAGCAGGGGGGTACGACTGTGCCTCACACACTAGGGAGGTCGGGCTATTCAGAGTGACAGTCACTTCTTCTGCAGATCCATCTGGACCTGAACCAGCAATGGTGGGAGACACTGCACGAAAAGAAGGAAACACATCTTCATAAAACACATCTAAACCCACATGCATCCTGTATAGAAGAAAACTTACTGTATTAACATGCATGCGTTTCATCTTAACCACAAATTTCCTTGATCATTTACTTTAGTTGGATGTAAAGACTAATATGCTAATCGCAACACAGGAGGCAATGTGGTTAAGATGAAGTCCCTTTCATGGAAAGGTTGCTGGTTCAAGGACACTGCTTTTGTAACTTTAACAACAGTGATTAGCTTTTGATTTGCTTATGTAAATATTCATCTGTAAAAACAATTAGGGGTATTCTGGGTTAAGAGCGTAATAAGCAATTGTTAAGTTGCCCCGAAAACATAGGGCCAGGATTTCTTAAAGGGTTGTTATTTCCAGGCCCGTCTACATTCATCAGCATATATCGTGGACATCGAAACTTCTCACCAAGCACATTGAGATTGAAGTGCTTGCTCCGGTCCCCAGCAGTGTTGGAGGCTTGGCAGCTGTACCTTCCAGTGTCTGCCACCTGGGCTTCAGAGATCTGCAGGAAGCGCCCATGAGACTGCACCTGGTGCCGGCTATCCTGCAACAGTACCTGACCGTCCTTCAGCCAGCTGATCTCCGGCAAAGGGTTGCCTGTGCAGCAGGAATCAAAATTTTAACCGGGTGGTACGCCAGAGTGATGGCAGGACAGAAAATAGACACAATGCAGAAAGCAGGATGATCTGTAGCATGTGCTCGATGTGCTGAAAGTAACTGCTACTGGGCGTTTCAGGACAATGGTTCAAAATAAAGCAAACCTTTAGAAAACATATGTGGTTCCAGCAGCAAAATACCCTCATTGTCAGATCTGATGACGGATCACCTACCGGTCACTTCACATTTCAGAGTCACAGTCTGTTTTTCTTTGACTTTGACATCACCCACTGTTCCTTCATCTGCAATGGTTGGTGGAACTGTAGAGGTATAAAGTATTACTGGCTATACTATTTCTCTCGTTTCCACCTCAGAAAGGGAAAACAAATTTAGTAGTATTATGTGCTTCTGGGATTACCGAGGATCTCCAGGTCAAAATTCTTCCTTTCCTCCCCAGCTGTATTGGATACAATGCAAGTGTATCTCCCAGCGTCTTCCACCGTAACGTGCATTAATCGTAGGGTCCGACCTCCTGAGAGAAAAACAGACAAATTATAATTAAGAAGGTTAATCAGTTTCTCCCTGTGATTATTTTGCTTTTAAGAAGCAAAACAAGTATAGATAAACATAATGAAAACCAGCTTTTCAATCCTGACTCTTAAACCCTCCAAAAAAGCTGCACAAATGGTTCCAGTAATGGTTTTAGTAATGAATGTAAGAAATGGGATAGTTAACAGCTGTTCAAACACTCTGCAAAGTTAATCAAAATGGATCGCATCCCATTGTTCTTCCACAATCCATCTAAACCAACGTCTCAAAAGTGACTGCAAGCAGGATACGAGTAAACATTTAAAATCAACACCACATGAACCCATGCATTATATCAGCTCCAGCAGATGCAGTGGGACTTTACTGATCTACTTTGTGAAGCCAAACAAAGCGCCCACCCGAGATGACTCTGACAGAACCAGATACGCTCACTGGACGGCCGTCTTTCAACCAGGTGATGGCGGGGAGTGGGATGCCTGAGACCTCGCAGGTGAGTGCCACAGGGTTCTTCACCATCACACTCACATTCTGATTGGTTTCACCACTGATACTGGGCGGAACTAGGGGCGAAAGGGGACAACATAAAAAAACGACGGCTTTAGGGTCAGACAGAACATGGAAAATGTATACATTGAAAAGTAGGCACGTAGACTTTACCAACACTTTAACAACTACTGAAAAACTATATTTATTTATTTAAACATTATTGTACACTTTTTTGGATCATCACTCTCAAATCCTGACACACTTGTTGCACTTATAGAAAACAACAACCACAATACAAACGTTTTTCAGATGGGTAAGTAGCAGGTACACTAGGCGGAGAAGCTCACCGTGCACGTTAACATTGTGCTTTCTCTCGGCCTGCCCGGCAAGGTTGACGGCCATGCACATGTAGCGGCCCGTGTCTGACACCCTGGAGTTCTTAATCTGCAGCAGACGGCCATCACTGAGGACCAGCGTCCCCCCGCTGCTCACCACGGGGCGGCCGTCTTTCAGCCAGGTAACAGCTGGGCGAGGCACCCCCTCTACCTCGCACTCCAGAGTAACGTCATCACCACGGGTCACTGTCACCTCGCCAGGGTTCTTCCCGCTGTTTCTGATGGAAGGGCGAACTGAAATGAAAAGACGGGGTGAGTTTATGACAGCATACCGCTGGGTATCCAACAACCAGCTGTGCTTCCATTTCTTCAAAGGCTTAATTTACCGCAATACAGAGAGATGCTGAACTTAAAAAGTCACAGACATTTGAAGCTCTGAATAAAACCAAAAAAGATCCAATTTCATATTCATAAACATGCACACAGACATGAACTTCTTTGCCGTAGCATTCTGAAGATTCTGAAGCAATTCCTTAGTACCATAGACTTGTAGGCTGTACTCCTTTAAGGCTTCACCAGCCACGCTGGAGGCTAAGCAGGTATAGGATGCAGAGTCAGTCCTCTCCGCGCTTGAGATCTGCAGCTGCCGACCCCCTGATAGCACTCTGACCCGGCTTCTGGGGTCCGTCTTCAGCTCGGTGCCTGCAAAAACAGATATAGATCAGGGAGATGGCTAAAGTTCAGTCCCTCCACACAAACACAGAGACCACGGAAAAGATTACAGCTCAGTCCTTGCAAGCCCAGACCAAGATCAGGAAGATGGCGAATTCGATATGCTTTCCAGACTCTGATGACAGTATGTCTGCTCACCAAATGGTCCCTTGATCTTATCATGATTACAAAACTGTTGCTACACATTTAATATTAGGATAGCACCCAGGAGTGAGAGAAATGGAACTACTCAGATCACTGTAGAATTGCCAATACAACACTGTTTTATTGGAAGGAATTACATATTCATCAGCCTATTCTGTGTTTTTGTCTGGGGTATTGGCCTGCCGCAGGGCTTAAAAATCGTCAGATTGACTCCAGAACGTGTGCAATACAGCTCAAGTCCCACTTGCCACTGCCTTTATTGGAATAAAGTCTAATTTTCAACAGGATTGGAGTTGCTACAATTGGCAACCCAGCCATGAGGGATTTTCCTGAAGAAAACTGTGAAATAACGTAAGTAATATTTATTATAAGAAATTTTAGTTCTGATTTAATTTAAGGAATTATATTTTAAAGAAATGATAGTATTGTTTACATTGAATGGCAGTGACTGGTGGTGTAGTGGTTAAGGTGGACATCCTTGTTACTGAATGGTTCGAGACTGGTTCAAGTCCCACCCCAGCTGTTGCATCCTTGTGCAAGGCTTAAACTAAATTGCTTCAGTAATACATCCAGCAGTATAACTGGATGCATGTAGAGGTTGTGTAAGTTTGGATAAAAGCATCTGCTAAACAACTAAATTGTAAATGGAAGTGGGTAGAGAAATATAACAGAGCAGTGGGTATCATGCAAGGTCACATGGTAACAGTTGGGGTGGTAACTCTCCCCAACACTGATGCATGTGTTGATCTATAATCAACAGAGCAGCCTGCAGCATATTCATCCAGAATATGTGGGAAGCTTTCACATACAACAACATGCCAGCTTAGACCCAACAAGAACCTTTATGGACCAACTGAAACTGAAACTACCAAATAAAAGTTGTGGAAAAAGGTGGCATGTGCTATAACAGTTCTGCCATTCTTTTCAGATTTCAAAAGTAAACACCTGGAAGGCCTTCCTAATTGTAATACAACAAGTGGTGGTCAAAATGCCCAGAGCAACACCCAGAACCGTTGCACAACGTCCTGATCAACCCTGTGCAATGGGTCAACATGCCAGTGCTGATCCACCTGATGGCATGGTCTACCAACTTAGATGAGCACTGGGAAGGAGAGTTTTACAGGGGTGTACAAGTATTTTCTGACCCCTACATTCCTGAAATATAATGCCACGGCTACCAACTCCCATACTGACTGCCAGACACCAAACGAACGAAAGCAGGTTGGGTTTCTTGAAGTTGTCCTTGGAGCTACCACAGTTGTAAAATATGGAAGAACCGTGCAGAAGCACAGAGAGGAATAACTGGGAAGACAGCCTATGCGTGGATGGTGACGTGTACTCTTTTAGAGCCTGAAGAGTAATTCAGTTTTTAAATATTTTCTGCGCAAATACTTAAAATAGTTTATAAAGTAGTATAAGGAGACTGTTTTGACCACTTACCATTCTTCTTCCAGGTGAGGTTGGGAGGGGGGATTCCACTGGACTCACATACTAGCATGATGAGGCTACCCTCGATCACTGTCATCAGGGACACCTCTTCCGAGCCGCGGATGCTGGGAGGGACTGTGAACGCAAAGGCACATCACACAGACTGTTCACACATTAGCTCCGCTCAAACCCTGCACCTGTCCCTGGGAGACTTCTGTCATCGGTCAACAGATACAGCGCTGTCGTTCGGCCAATGTTCAACAAATATGAGCTCCAGCTCTCATATAAGTATGTGGAGTCATCGCCCGTGGACCACAGAAGTAAAAAACAAATTAACAAAGGTTAAATTTTCACAGCCCTTGGGCACTTAACCAATTTCTCCACCAATTGATGTGTAGGGTTTTCAGAATGGCAGTAAAAAATAGGCCAAACAACCGGGAATCAAAGTTACTCCATTTGTACTACATGCTCTATTTGCTGCTCTTTTACAGCTGCTCTTTCAAAACAAGGGGGCATTACCGCAATGCCCCAAATGAAAGTTTTCTGGAAAGGATTTTAAAGGAAACGAAAACTTTAATTTATCACAATTATTGCAGTAGCTCCACAACCAGTCAACATTCACACTATGTCCAGAACTTTGACAGAGGGTGATCAGCAGTAAAGACTTTCATATAGTTGGAAGTCACACCAAAAACAGTCATTCTGAGACAAAAAAGAGAATACACTTTCTCTCTGAAGTATAAAGACAATAAATGTCTGTATCTGAGTGGTTCTGCTTCTGTCCTGATTGACTTCAATCAGGCAGCGAGGGGAATATACTACTCAGATACCATAATGGAATAAAATTGACCGCCTAGCTCCAGTATATAACCATGCTCTTTATTTCCTCAGAAGCAACATCAATTTGGTCTCGTGATCCTAGACATCCTGCATCCAACAAAACAATTTTGTTTGGATGCAATACTAACTTTTTTGACAATTACCAGTCAACAATGTCGGCAGTCCAAACAGCTGTCGTTCGTGGCCTTTAATAACAGCGTACTCCCTTCAGGCAGAAATGATTGCCACATTGGAAAGGTGCTAATCTCGCCAACCAGTCCCGACATTCTAATGAGTTCCAGGGGACAGGTCTAAAAATGGCATATGGAGGCATGAGCTCACTGTGCAGCACGTGCCAGAAGACGTTCTTGCGATGATTAGAGGAGGAGAAGCAGGACATTAGTGATCTCCGCAAACCGCCGAAATCATCTCATCGCATTGATATGTCCAACCGTGCCTCGCCGCTGACATCATCAATCATGAAGTGCTACAGATGGCGTGTGGCGGGACTGTTCACCCACTCTGGGGAACATCTGCGTCCTGGAGCAGGCCAGACAAATTTGGAACCCTGTTTCATCCCTGTCCATTTACTGGGGGGCTCTAATTGGATGACGTAATGTGAACCGTCTGTAAGCAAACGTTCCCACTGATGGTGATGGTGTCCAATTAATCTGAATGTAAAAGTATTTGAAAGATGATCGGATGCAAATTCAACTCATTGTCAGCTTTTATCAATACGTGAATGAAAAATGGAGAGACTCACCCCATACATTCAAGTTGTAATGCTTCTCGGTTTTCCCAGCTACATTGGTGGCCACACAAGTATATCTCCCTGTGTCTTGAACTTGAGAACTGTCAATCTGAAAATATTTCGGAAAGATGCTGCAATGTGACTCAATGTGTTCCACATAAAAAAGAACAGCTAAAACCATTCAGCCCAGAAGATATTACATTATTTATATTGTGTGATGCAGAATTGGAAACACATAGGCATATGTTAAATAACATGTAATGAAATCCAGGCAAAACTTATTTGATGAAAAGTTTGGGGTAAAATTAAAGTTTAAAAGAGGCTTATTCAAAAGCCCTGCAGTCACCCATGAGCAGTTACCATGGTTCCTACTGGATCAAGGAGAAGTGTTACCTTCATGGCTCCTCCGTCCTCGGACATGCTCAGGCCAGGCTTTTGGAAAAGCGGGCGGCCGTCTTTGCGCCAGGAGAGCATGGGCGGGGGGATGGCGTCGCTCTGGCACAGTAGCTCCACAGGGCGACCCATGAACACTGTCACGTTCATCTCCTCGCCCATGATGTTTGGCGGCACTGTTGTAACACCCAGGGTTGCTCAGTACATTTAATATAAGCATTATTACCTAAGAGGTTAGTACCTAAGACATTAATCCCTAATCATTAGTACTGATACGGTTATTCCAATACCTAATGGTGTTATTACCTAAGAGGTTAGTACCTAAGAGGTTAGTAGCTAATTGGTTAGTACAAGACATTAATCCCAATGCATTATTATCTAAGAGGTTGTTACCAAAGTGATTACTACCTAAGAGGTTACTTCCTAATTTGTTAGTACCAAAGAGGCTAAAGTTCTGTAGAGTTAAGACTGTAAGTTTAAATTCCAGGAGTGTCAGTGCTATTGTACCTTTAATCAAGGTGATTAACTTTAATTGCAACAGTAAATATTCAACTGTATAAATGGAATAACTTTAAACTTATGTAAGTCACTCCAGATCCAGTTAAGTAAATATAAGTAAATGACAAAGGTCCTTCACAGCCATTCTGGCCATACAGGAAATAGCCAGTGGCATTAATTATTACATGCCCTTGTCATTAACAATTTTAAGAATGGCCAGGCAATAGAAAAGAGCTTCACACTTACCATAGACACGCAGGTCGAACTCTCTTTGTTGTTCACCGCCTGCATTCACGGCCACGCATGTGTAGTGTCCTGTGTCACTCACCTGAGCACTGCTGATGGCCAGCACCCTTCCCCCTGACAGTAACTGAGGGGAACCAAAATGGGGGAGGGCCGTTTAGTCGTGACTGGCCATAGGCCAACACGCTCCCCCCCCCCTACCCGACATTACAACCTGGAGGACTCTGGCCCTTACCTGGACGCCGTCCGAGAAGCTAGACACAGGGCTGGTGTCTTTGAGCCAGGTGAGGCTGGGGGTCGGGATGCCGCTGGCCTCACACTCCAGTCTCACAGGCTCATTTATTACCACCGTCACCGTACCCTGGCTGCTGGTGATGGAGGGGGGCACTGAGAGGGCAGCAGAATGGTATCAATAACAAAGTAGCATTCAGGTGGGTTTCATGGTGCGGGCATGGAACCAATACGTTTGGCTTGCCATGGCCACTTCCACTTCTTTTCCCCTACCATAAAACCCATCTGGCAGATGCAAAAAGAATAAACTAAAGTAGGGAACATAAGTAGGGATCATAGCTATGCAAGCCCTACAACTCAAGTGAATAATTCTTACTGGAAGTGAGCCGATTTTCTAAGGCTGAATCGATTCATCTAAAATGTATCCCCAAGGAAATATAGTTTTTTAGTGGCAAATTGGCTATGGTATTAGACTTGTAATCCACACGTTCTCAAAACCAAGGTAAACTAAGCACGGCTGTTTTACAGTTGAGCACTTCAAATAATCTAAATAACTTTAGTATCTGTGAAATTAAAAGTTATTTAAGTCTCTCTTAATAAGAGCACCAAATAAACCACTCCACATCTAACCTTCTCAGTTTGAGAAGCAGAGGAAATATTCAATTTATGTCTGCTAGAGAGTCACCCACCATACACCTGAAGGTGGTAGAACAGGTCAGCGGTTCCTGCCACGCTAACTGCAGAACACCGGTACAAGCCGGCATCCGAAATCTGGGTGCTGTCGATTTCCAGCACTTGACCACGGTTCAGTAGGGTCACTCCAGCCGCGCTTGTCAGTGGTCTCCCATCTTTGTACCAGGTGATGGCTGGGTAAGATATATGTTGTGGGATGAACAGTGATACTCTATAATGTCTCCACTGCAAAGTCATTTTGGCCTTCGGTTAAGTAAACATGTTACTACATTACTGGACAGTATGTGCTGCCAAAGTCTGTAGAAGAAGAGGTTGCAGGTGCTAAAGTCCTCTTGTAAAATATTAAGATGATGTAAATTCCTGAGAACGGAAGCTTTAATAAACCTGATTATGTAGCACTCCCAGGGAAATGCAGACATATCGTCATGCTGGAAGCCTGATCAAAGTCAATGGAGTGTGCATCATAATGGTCTAAACGAGTGACTATACCTGGCAGAGGGTTGCCTGCAGCCTTGCATTTCAGTTGAATGGGGTAGCCAGCAAGTAAGGTTTCATTCAGCACCTCTCCACCACGTGGGATACTGGGAGGCTCTGAGGACACCAAAAGTTTTTTGCAGGATTACACAGGCATTGTTCTTCCATGATTCAGGCAGCCGTTTTACAATCTCCAGAGAATGAAAAACAAATCATAAAGTACTGATGTAGTCTGAACCTCTGTACTTAGATCACGGTGATTGACGGCATGCTTTCTGGTGTTTCTTACCGTGGACGGTGATGCGGACATGCTGCTGGGCCTCTCCGGCTGCATTGGTCGCCACGCAGGTGTATTTCCCGGCATCATCTAAAACGGCCTTCGTGATCTGCAGCAGCCGGCCGGCCGATTCAAGCTGCGGACACAAACACATGCTCTGAGTCTGGATGTCATCTGACATGCTGGCACACTGAGGCGCGGATGTCCTCCAACAACTGAGAAACAGGGGCTTACAATGGGAACGTGGAGGGTAGAGGCTAGGGAAGATGGCACTCAAATGTTACCTTCATGCGCCCTTGGGCGGCGTTAACGGGACGGCCGTCTTTCAGCCAGGTGATGACGGGTGTGGGGATTCCGCCAGCCACGCACTGTAGGGTGACAGACCTATGGAGGACCACTGAGCGCTCAAATTGGCCAGTGGAACGGATTGATGGAGGAACTGTGTGAGAGAGTGAGAGAAATCTTTTTTTTTAATTAGGACTATACTTTGCTGTGTAACGACAGTAATCCTGTTCTTGAAATGACAAAGAACAGTATTAGAAATTACAATTAAGTGTGCTTATATGAACAATTGTTTCACAGTCTGTTATAAATACATTTACCTTAATAAAATGCTTCTTGTGAAAAGCACTAAAGCGAAAATAAGTACTAAAAAATAAGTACGAAAGGCACTAAATTAGCTCAAATCTAAAAACACAAAAAACGTAACAATTAATCAAATTTAATGTGTATTAAACTCCTTCTAACTCTTTAATATTGACCATAGCATTGAGTAGCATGGCCCAAAGAACAAACGGCAAGGTGAATGAACAGCATGCACTCTGGTTTACCGTGGACAACCACATTAAAGTTCCTCCCGTGGTTCCCAGCCTCGTTAGTGGCCACGCACTGGAACTTGGCGGTGTCCGAGGTCTGGGCCCGGGAGATGACCAGCTTCTGCCCATTAGCCGTGACCCTGACCCCGACACCCTGCCGGATAGGCTGACCGTTCTTCAGCCACCTGTTGAGTAGAGTACAGTGCATCTAGTGTCTGTCGATCTTAGGTGGGGCAGGGGGTGGTGTTGTCTCTGTATACCCTCAGTGCCTTTTTTCTTTAGTTTTTTTCTTAGGTTCTACTTATATCTCATATGATGGCCTTTGCTGGGCTACAGTGTTTAGAATAAGTTTTTATTTTTATTTTTTATTCTTCTAAAACCCAGGGTGGTTGTTTTATTCAATGCATCAAGCATACTTTATCTACTTTATTCCCATGCTATTTTTCAAAGTCAAAACCACAATTTACTATCATTCTACAGGAAGAATAGTATAGAACCATTCCAGTTGGTTTCCTCATTCAACATTCAAACTATACGTGCAAATGAGAAAGAAGTAATTGATTTCAATGGGAAACTAGACCGCCCTTTGCCTACAGACGATGGTGAGTGCACAGAAAACCGGAAATCCAATGATTACCAGGTGGAGAACCAATCAAGTAATGATAGGTAATTAAGGGACAAACTTCTGTTGTCAACACCCTAAAATGCCACTCAACTTAACCTGCGCATTTTCTGCCTGTACTGTGATTGTAGATTTAGATTAACTTGGACTAACTCAAGCCCTATAACGACGGGCTCTCGCGCAGCAGTACATGCCAGAGGGGGGCGCTCACGTGACACGGGGTGCGGGTGTCCCAGTGACATGACATTCCAGCTCCAGGGGATTGTTCATGATGACAGTGGTTTCTAAGGTCTCATCGGCTCCCTCTACTGACGGAGGCACTGAATTGGACAAGCAATTAAAAACACAAAAATGAATGTTGATCTGGACTATATATCTTGTCTATGTCTATTAGTCACTGTTCCTTAGTCCAGCCCCATATACATGCAAACATAGATTTAACACCAAGAGTTGGATATTTTTTAGGTGTAAAACAATGCATAGTTAGACTGATGTAATTGATGAGTGAAAAGTGAAATGGTCCGAATGGAAGACAATCAATGCACCAGGACCGTGTTGACAAGGTAATTATACTAGACTGAAGACAAGTCTTTCTCCCACACAAAACAAGTTTAAACATAGCTGTAGGTTAGTGGACAGACAATACTTGTGACACAACACACGTGCTCATGAGAATGCATGTAATCTCAGCTGAAATTTAACAGGTGTTCTCCAGAACCGATAATGCCCACAGAAAGTGCACCAGCTTGTAGAGCAAGTTACTCCCTAATGACTTTGATTAATGTCTCCCGTGAAAGAAAGATATGTGGGATAAACTAAGCAGATACGCCGAGTTTGCAATAAGTCGTAAAATATACACTATTATCTGAGATTTTAACGAAACCTGAGGTGCTGGTAAAACGTCAAGTAAAGAAACTATGCTTTTTACAAGTAACGATACACTAACAGTTCGACCGCCTTGTGTCTATATATTTCACACAGTTGATCAGTGTTGGGAGGGCTTACCTAGGACGCTAACATCGTACTTGATCTCCTTCTCCCCAGCGATGCTGGTTGCCACACACACGTATCTCCCACCATCCGATGCGGCAGTGCTAAGGATCTCAATCCTCCTCCCTCGTTGCAGGACCCTCACATTATCGCTTTCCAGCACCGGGATGCCATCCTTGAGCCAAGTCAGTGCTGGGGGAGGATGGCCCCCGGCCTCGCATTCTAGGGTCAGGGACTTACTAACCACCACCTTTCTCTCAGTTGGTGTGTCAAGGCCACCCTCTATAGATGGAGGGACTGAGAAAACACATGATATAAGACTTGGTCCGGAAGGGGGGCCAGCTGGCAATAAACTGGCTACCGCATAAAGTGAGGAAAATATAATTATACACAAAGACTTTCTCCATAAACCACACTGACTTGCCCATAGTGACTTGCACTGCACTATTCTATTTTATGGTTATTGTTTGAACAAATATTGTTCTTAAACAATATATTGTTCTTAAAAATACAAGGCAAGGAAACGGGTGAGCTTTTCTTTACCGTAAACGTCCAGCTTATATAGCTTTTCTGCAGTCCCAGACACACTGGAGACACGGCAGGTGTAGTGGCCAGCGTCGGACACCTGCACCTGGTTGATCTTGAGGAACTGCCCGCGATTGGTGTATTCAGCATGCCGGCTGGAGATGAGCGCCTGGCCGTCCTTATACCAGGTGATGGTGGGCAGGGGCAAACCCCGCACCTCGCACTCCAGGGTCATCGGGTTGTTTAGCAGAGTGGTCACTTCTGTGGTAACATTACCCCCCCTGATGCTTGGGGGTACTGGATGAGGGCGCACAAAAAAAGGATCAGCTCTGAACAAAGCAGAGTTGGCAAGTTTGCCTTTAAAAGGACCGACTAAAAGGACACTCACCATATACGCTCAGGTTGAAATCCTTTGACTCTTTCCCGGCCAAATTGCTCACGCTGCACTGGTAGTGAGCTTGGTCCCCCAAGCGGGCACTTCTTATCTTAAGCACCTGGCCCTGGTTCGTCACCTCTATATTTGGATCACCCAAGAACACTGGCCTAGCACAGAAAAACCTCACTTTAACATCGAAATTCAACAGTGCAATAAAACGTAGAATTATGCAAATTCTTTGAAGTATGCCCATGCTGTGCATTTTAAACTGAGAATTAAGTCTACTGGTTCAGAGAAGACACTCACTTCCTTTCCTTGTACCACTGAACAGTGGGAAACGGCTCCCCTTTAACTCTGCACTCCAGGATGACCTCCTGATTGAGGATGGCAGAGACATCCCGAGGGGTGTTGGGGCCACTTATACTGGCAGGTACTGGAGAAACAAAACAGAATAAAAGACAGTCCAATGTTTGTGCACACCCAACTGAAATTAGCCAACGTAAACATGAGGCAATCACTCACCAAGAATTTCAAGGTTAAAGTTCTTCTCTGTGCTACCGGCGACGTTGATGGCCTCACAGCTGTAATGGCCGGCATCGGTGGTGGCAGCTTTCAACAGCTTTAAGATTTTTCCCTCCTGCAGAATCTGAACAGAACCGCTGGAGACCACCTGAAGGTAGAACAAGCAGTTGGTAGATACTATCTTCAGTGTACTTATCCAAAGTGGCTACCCAGCAGCTGTTTTCATTAGATACGCTCAACATTCATGAGGTTTTTTTTAAAATCGTGTAGTTGGAATGAATAGTCTGTGGTAATATGACTGAATCCTAGTTCAATAGTCACTGAAAAAGCATCATCCGTATTTCGTTATTGCTCATTTTTCGAACATGGCTGCCCTAACTCACACATCTAGGGAAGGGATTTTCGTGATCTAAAATCTTTCAAACAAGTTTCCCTCAAGAGTCCTGAGGGAAATTTCAGACAGTCTATAGGGTTAATTAAACCAGCTTGAAACTTTCACAAATTAAAGCAGCACCCCTCTTCCTTCTAGAAAGTGTAATTGGACTCCAGGATAAAGAAACCACAAACTCTAAACTCTTTTCTAGTACATACTGTTTCTCTGTTTGAAAACGGAATACTACTGTAGACAGTGATGTACAATAGTGCACATATTCTTGTAAAATTGCATAATTTGCTATGAAAGACCACATACTGGCACGCCATCCTTGTACCAAGTGATGACAGGGGCAGGACTTCCTGTGACTTCACAGACCAGGCTGGTGGGCTGGTTCACTACTACTGACATGTTGCCCGATTTTTCGTTGTCCTGCACACTCGGAGGCACTAGAATCAGAATGAGAAATCAGGATCAGAATTAGAATCAGGATCAAAATGATAAACCAGGATCAGAATTAGAATCAGGATCAAAATGATAAACCAGGATCAGAAACCCGTTGACTGCTGGCAACAAAGAGGTGCCGACCCTGCCACGCCCAGACAGCTCACCGTTGACCTTGAGCTGGTACTTCCTCTCCGTAGTGCCGGCATCGTTGACTGCCACGCAGATGTATTCGCCGTTGTCGAGCGGAGATACGGAGGCCAGAATGAGGAGGGTGCCGTCCTCCAGGATGGACACGCCTTGCTCATTCCCCGTCAGCTCCTGGCCATTTCGCAGCCATTTTATCGTAGGCATGGGGGTTCCTGAAGTTGAGATTTTAAAAAAGGACCTCAGACTGCGGAGTTTCGTGACACAAGGTACGAAAAGTAATTGTACAAACATAAACACCAACTCCATGTATGACATCTACACATATTCCACTGAAGAAGAAGAAATACCCAGAAGGAGAGACACAGAGGGAACTGACTCACCTTTGGCAGGACAGGGGAAAGCAATGTGCTGATTGGCCACTCGTTCCTGCAGAGGGCTGTTGAATGGAGGCTCAATCTCTTCAAAGCTGGGGGGGACTAGGGAAGCAGAGAGGACATCAAAGACTGCCACAGTTTTGTTTTTTTGTTTTGTTCTAAGCCTGGTCAACTTATGGTCAGAAAAAGAGAAGCAACCCACCCTGGACCTGGAGCTGGACGTGGGCCTCATCGGTTCCAGCCACATTGCTGGCCCTGCAGGTGTAGATCCCCGCATCCTGCAGCCCAGCCGCGGTGACCTTGAAGGTGGCGTCGGGGAGGCTTTTGTGCAGCAGGGCCTCGCCGTCCTTCAACCAGGTGATGGAGGGCTCCGGCACACCCTCAGCCACACAGGGCAGGTCAACTGGCTGCCCCACTTGAACCTTTATCACTCGTGGGCCGTCCTGGATGCTCGGGGGCACTGAGGGAATCAACACAGCCCGGACTAAAAAACATCTTCCACTTCCCAGAATCAACAAAGGGAAAGGAAACTGGTGTGCTCAACTTTCCAGTGGTTAGTGGTGTAAAATAACCTTTTCTTCTTTTTATATATATATATATATATATATATATATATATAATTTTTAGGTGTTTTTGTTTGTTTATAGTTCTCTTAGGGAATCCACAATGATTATCTTTTAACATCCAAACAGTTTGATGTTAATTACAGTCTGCATGCAATTTCTGCTAACTGAAGTGCCTAGGACAATTTACAAACTGTAGTCAACATCTAAGCTCTAATTCAGGCTCATTTTCTTCTTTGTGGCAAGCGCTTCTAATAATACCTCTTTTTATGTGTTGCGTTAAACATTCCCATTGTCGAGTACTCACTCACTCAATGGGAGAATAGAGGAATTTTAGTTGAATGTTTCATCACATAACGTTTGTGACTTAAAAAAAAAAAAAAATCCAAAGATACTTCACAAGTTCTTCCCAAAGAATGCATCTAAGGAATTTCAACAAAAAGTTGTGCAGTTTCTTTGGAGAAAAAAAGACCTGCATAAATAAATAACTGTACATCATTTCCCACAAAAAAAAAAACTTATAGCAAATGAAGATCCAAGAAATATAAACCATTAAAATGGAATTTCCTTTTAAAAATTACCAGCCCCCTAATAAATACGGGAATTAATTTCAGAAAAGGAATTTGATTGCAGCCAGATTTTCCATGCCGAGAAAATGGGGTAAATTTGGAGTTTCGAATTGACTGCTGTTATTAACTGCTACAGTTAGACGTGGTCTGTGTGAGCAGAAAACTCGTTAGCAAAAACGTGTTGGCAGGATTAGGTTTGTTCCTTTATTAAGAGCAAAGGGAAATTCATTGGGGAATCCGTGTCATAAAGAGCGTCAATGGTCTCCAGTGTTTTGCACCGATTCGGTTAAACAAACACTGTAAAGCCAAAAAAAGGTGAGAAAGAAGGAGCCCAAGTCAGCAAAACTGTTTCCGCACGCATAGAGTTTTGCTGCTAGTATCACCACCTCCTTTTTTGCAGACAGCTTCGAAAGATGATTCTGAATATCTACTTGACAAATGAGGTCAAGCAGATGCCTCAAGAGGAAAAACTCACATCGTGTTTCAGAAGTTTAATCAACCTTCAACAGCAAAACTCTAATCAAGATTCACAGAGCTGGGATGAAAGTCAAAGGTGGACTGGAGGAGAGGCTGCTTTAAAAAAGCAGAGGGGCTAGGAAGATTAGCTAATTCAAAGAGACCGCATCAACCCTTACCATGGACGCTCAGCTTCACCGCCTGCGTGTAGTTGCCAGCGATGTTTGTGGCAACACACAGGTACATACCGCTGTCCGACACTCTGGTCTGCAGGATCTTCATGGACCCAGATGGAAGCTGAGTGTGCCTGTGCGGCAAAAGGGTTGTGTGTGACTCACAGAGCGCTTAGCACGATTATACATTGGAAGGATGGTTATTTAACTTCATGGCAATTTTAAGCCAGACCACAAACCCTTGATCTCAGATGCAAAAAATAGGCATAACTTTTGGAAAACACCGTAAGGTTTTACAGAACCATGGAAAAATATTCTCCACATTTTTTTTTTTTACACTGAATGTTATCAAATCTTCAACTAAAACCTATAATATTAGATAGAAGGGACCCTGAATGACCCAATGTCCTATGTGAAAAATGAATCGCCCCCTTAGACGCAATAACTGGTTAGGCCACCTTTAGAAGCAATGACAGCAACCAAATGCTTTCTAGAGTTATTGATTAGTCTCTCACAGCGCCGTGGATGAATTTTGGCCCACTCTTCCATGCAAACTTAATTTGATAAACTGCTCATTTCGGGCCCTGCCACAAAATCTCAATGGGGTTTAGCTCTGGACTTTCAATCATTCTGATGTAGACTTGCTTGTGTGATTTCAATCACAGTCTTGCTGCATGACTTCAGTCAGCTTCAGCTCACGAACAGATGACCTGACATTCTCCTTTAGAATTATCTGATACAGAGCAGAATTCATGGTTCCTTCAATGATAGCAAGGCGTTCAGGTCCTGGTGCAGCAAAACATCCCCAAACCTTGATCACCATGCTTGACTGTTAGTATGAGTTTTTTCCTGTAGAATGCAACGTTTATTTTTTGCCAGACATAATTGACCACTTTTGATTCAGTCCATAGAACATGGGAACACGGGGAAGTCTTTCCTGCCATTTGCAAGTAGATCGCTTCACAAGCAATCTTTTCAGTCCCTATTATCCTGCATTACTTGTTACCGTTCCTTACTACCCTCAGTACCTGTGTTTATGTAACCATTATTGTGTGGCAGTACAATGTGCCAGTAGCACTTGCTATTGAGTTGTTTAATTGATTTGTTCATTTAATTGGCAGTGTTGTCAAACCTATTTAACCTTTGGGCGTTAACACAGTATCTTGTGTAATGTCCTTCCAATAGTGTCTGGACACGGTTCTGACAAAATGCGGATGTGCCGCTTGTTCAGGCAATGTCACACAGTGAGACTTCTTACACAGCTCTAACAGCCGTCAGTGATGGAAAAGTGCCCTGCCACAGCTCTCACAGCCGTCAGTGATGGAAAAGTGCCCTGCCACAGCTCTCACAGCCGTCAGTGATGGAAAAGTGCCCTGCCACAGCTCTCACAGCCGTCAGTGATGGAAAAGTGCCCTGCCACAGCTCTCACAGCCGTCAGTGATGGAAAAGTGCCCTGCCACAGCTCTCACAGCCGGCAGTGATGGAAAAGTGCCCTGCCATAGCTCTAAGAGCTGTCAGTGATGGAAAAGTGCCCTGCCACAGCTCCAACAGCTGTCAGTGATGGAAAAGTGCCCTGCCACAGCTCTAACAGCTGTCAGTGATGGAAAAGTGCCCTGCCACAGCTTTAACAGCTGTCAGTGATAGAAATGTGCCCTGCCACAGCTCTAAGAGCTGTCAGTGATGGAAAAGTGCCCTGCCACAGCTCTAACATCTGTCAGTGATGGAAATGTGCCCTGTCACAGCTCTAAGAGCTGTCAGTGATGGTAAAGTGCCCTGCCACAGCTCTAACAGCTGTCAGTGATGGAAATGTGCCCTGTCACAGCTCTAAGAGCTGTCAGTGATGGTAAAGTGCCCTGCCACAGCTCTAACAGCTGTCAGTGATGGAAATGTGCCCTGTCACAGCTCTAAGAGCTGTCAGTGATGGAAAAGTGCCCTGCCACAGCTCTATCAGCTGTCAGTGATGGAAATGTGCCCTGCCATAGCTCTAACAGCTGTCAGAGATGGAAATGTGCCCTGCCACAGCTCTCCGCCGCCAAATGCACAGCACCGCTTTTCATTACACTTGCAGCATGCATTTTCTTTTTATTAAATCCTGGAAGGCCACGAGAAGCCTGACTTCAGTTTGACTTGAACTCCTGAACATATGGATACAATTTGTAGGATAAGTCCCAAAATCCACACTCAGAGAGATGAATGGTACGATGAGCTGGCTGCCAAGTGTGGTGGGAGAAGTAAAAAAATTCTCCTGATGGCAAGCATACAGTTCGATGAGCTCTCTGGAACTTTGGGTGTGACTGTGTGAAAGCGTCCCCTTCCCAACCTACAATTGTCGTTTAACTGTGGGCTTCTTATATTTGCGGCTTTCTCAGACACAGGAATATATGTAGTGCACAGAAAGTGTACGGCACTGCCATGGATACGCTCCACGTGTGTATTGCTGGGGGAAGTAGAGACGGGGTGGCTGCGGTGCGGGAGCAAAGAGGAGGTGGTCAGCTTGCCTTGGAGAGAAGGGGGAGATGAGCTGCCGCTCTTTGGCCCAGGTGACGACGGGCGGAGGTACACTCCGGACCTCGCAGGGTAATACAACATCCTCGCCGGCAATTGCTGACACCTCTACCAGTCGGCCCACGCTGTCCTGTGCACCGTTGGCTCCGCTGACTCTGGGCCTTACTGCAAAGACAGACAACCTGGTATTGAACTCCTGACACAGGGTACAAAGTCGCTGTTCATAAGGGGTTGGGTTTATTAGACTGATCAAGCTTCTTTGGCCTACCATATACTGTGAGCTGGACCTTCCTGGAACTGTACCCAGCAGCATTGGTCGCAGTGCATACAAACTCGCCGGACTCATTTCCACTGGGTGAGAGAATGTGCAGGCTACCATCCTGGTCTAAGGAAAAGGCCTGACCACTCAAGTCCAACAGCTCGCCCCTCTGAAGAATAACATGAACAGATGACTTTCATATTTATACATTAATATAAATTAACAAGATCTTCTGAAGTACAATAATTCCGGTCAGTGGCATAACTTTGCAGTCAGGAGGGAAAAAAAGACGAAAATTTTGATTTCTAAGAACATGACATCAGTTACACTTTTAAGGAGTACAATAGGGGGACCTTAATGGTTGATTTTACATGAAATAAAGCTATCACGTCAGAGAACAAGGAATTGTAGCGCAACAGCTGGTGCGGAACTTAACAGCATAGAGTTTCATTGGCCTCAGCAGTCCCATTTGATTTAATAGCAGAAACTTTTACAAGTCGCAGAAATGAATTTGTTCGTGAG
This sequence comes from Hiodon alosoides, assembly GCA_025775065.1. Classification (NCBI taxonomy): domain Eukaryota; kingdom Metazoa; phylum Chordata; class Actinopteri; order Hiodontiformes; family Hiodontidae; genus Hiodon; species Hiodon alosoides. The sequence continues at coordinate 21,379 of JAOYSI010070722.1, forward strand.
GGAGAAAAAAACACATTCTTGAAGTACCACAAATAATTACTACAACAGTTTAAGGCCTTTACTGGCATTAGTCTTTTTCCATTGTTATAGCAAAAATATGTTCAAATTTGGAAACAAAAAAACAGGGATAAAATATATTACGAGACACAGGTGCTGTTAAGGAACAATAAACGGGTTCTTTCACCGAACCATGTTTCTGAGCTCACATGGCTAGTCAGAGTCCAAGCTTTGGAAACAAAATATTTGTGGCCGAGCTCTGAAAAGAAAAGTGTGTTTTGTGTGGGTGTGGGACATTTACCATGATGGCATTTTAACTGGGGGCTTAACCCCAGACAGATTCTAAAATTTCAAGTTTACAACTATTGATTCTGTGTGCTGGCCAGATTCTCTGCTCCAAAAAGGTTAGTTTGTATTCCCCTCTTGCAGTTCAAGGGTTATAAAACATCTGAAGCCAAAAGCTGTCCTAAAACCAGACAATGTTACTGTATAACTGATGGAGATGTTCCACACATGTCTCCTCAGTACTGAGTAGTGCCCAGTATTCCAAGCTGCTTTGACTACTGTTCAGCACTTGAAGCCCTGAAGAAGTTGTACCAAGTCAGAGTGCATTACAGAATGATTAACATGATGAAGGAAGCTTCATAATAAGACTGGTCTTTCATCGGCTCTAACAATTACATTAAAAAAATTCAAAGCAGCCCTTGTTTCCTACAGTAATTATATTAGAGCACATCACTCTGTAATTTTGCTTGATTCTCAAAGCCATTTTGCCATGCTATTCAAGGCTGAAAACAGAGACGTAGAACTCTTCTTTACGTACATTTTT